>CAUYOR010003479.1:0-12949 GCA_963573925.1 Callimico goeldii
TGATGTGACGTTAAATATCCTGCTACAGTGGAACACTTCATGTAACTTGGAGCATTGAGAACTATTTTTTAAAGTGAGTCTCTAGGATTATAAATATCTTAATAGCGAGAATATGATGAATAGGATGGTTTTATTAATTCATGGATGCAGAACTGTGAGAGTCACTATATTCCTATGAATAAGAAATTCACATTTCACTGCTAAGTAAAGTTGCCTGCATCGTGTGAGTGACAGGGCGGTGGTGGATCTGCGAGTGTGGCAGGTGCACAGACCTAGTGAGTTAGAAATCAATATGGAAAGGTGAGGATCTATGGATATGAACTGGTGGTATGTAAATACTTCGTGAAATTCTGATAAATGGAGTTGTAAATAACACCCACAACTATCCGTAACTCAGATTCCTTTGAAGTTACTTTGGGTCATGAGTTCACAAAGAACTCCAAACTCCTATTTCCATTTCTGGCTCCCAGTGTCTGTGAAAGAAGAAAGTCATCTCCAATTATGCATAACAGGGCAAGGTTGTTTTTATTGAAGAGGGTGAGGAATGAAGATTCCAGGCAGGTGATGGAGACACTGCCTCAGGAGTGCACAGCAGATCTCAGAGGAACCTGGGGGACACTCATGTGGAACATCAGCAGTCAGTTTCTCAGAGTCGCCAGTGAGCTGTGCTGGTTCCTGTGGGAACCACGAAGGGGCCGAGGCACCTGCTAGCATCATGGACATTGATGGTCCAGAAATGATCTAGGTGGTCTTTATGCTAATCAAATATGGGTTCAGAGTGAGGGGCATCATCAGTGGGGACTTGTTCTTCAGTGAAAGGTCGTTGTCCACAAATAGAAATGGAGCAGGACGTGGATTTTCTTAAGCAGGATTAAGGCTTGGACCATCAGCATCCCACTCCTGTGTGGCAGATGTGTCGTGTATCTTCTCTTTCTCATTCTCAGTCAGGCTTTGAGCTATGAAATAATCTGTCTCGTGAATATGCAAATAATGTGAGGTCTACTGAAGTACATATGGGAATGTCTGAGCCCTGAGAGCATCACCAACAACCACATCCCTCCTCTAGAGAAGCCCCTGAGTGTAAATCTCTTTGCCATGGACTGGACCTGGAGGATCTTCTGCTTGCTGGCAGTAGCTGCAGGTAAGGGGTCAGCTAGTTGCATGGCTGTGGAGGAAATTTTTCACAGTTGAGAGGACTTTGATTCTCTACTATCTCCTCTCCACAGGTGCCCACTCCCAGGTGCAGCTGCTGCAGTCTGGGGTGGAGGTGAGGAAGCCTGGGGACTCAGTGAAGGTCTCCTGCAAAGCTTCTGGATACACCTTTACCAGCCATGGTATCAGCTGGCTGCAACAGGCCCCTGGACAAGGGCTTGAGTTGATAGGATGGATCCACCCTAACAGTGGTGACACAGGCTATGCACAGAAGTTCCAGGGCAGAGTCACCATGACCAGGGACACGTCCATGAGCACAGCCTACATGGAACTTAGCAGCCTGAGATCTGAGGACACGGCCGTGTATTACTGTGCGAGAAACACAGTGTGAAAACCACATCCTGAGAGTGTCAGAAACCCTGGGGGGGAGACAGCTGTGCTGGGGCTAGGAAGTGAAAGGGATTATTAGATTGAAGACTTTCTTAGAAAGAGAGGTCAATTCATGAAGAAAAGGGACAATAAAATTTGTATGCACTGTAATTACTTGGGAAACTCTCCATACAACATTTATTCTGTAGGCAAAATTCAGGGAGCAGAAAATAAATCAGATTTAAAAAACATAAGAATTCCTCTGAAGACATTAGTGTGAACATCAGTTTTTGAATTGGTATTTTTAATATTTTGGAACAGAGCTGCTAGATCACATTTTAATTCTTTTATCTTCATTGTATGAAGTGTCAAAATATTTCAACATATTTTGTGCAGTTCTGATTTTGGATTTACACCAGAAATGCATGAGAGACCGAGTTCTTCCATATCCTCATTGCCACTTGGCATCATGAGAACTGTGGATTTGAACCACTCTAATAAAATAGTACTGATATCTCCTTGTTGTTTGAATGCACATGTCCCGAATTAACATTTTATATTTAATATTTTAGGTAATTTGCATGAAGTGTCTGTTTTGATATTTGGCTCATTTTGTTGCATTGTTTTCTTTTGACCAGTTGTAAGTTTCCTTACACAGTAATTATAAAAGTCATTTACCAAGTTAACCAAAAGTCATTAACAAATATATGACTTGCAAGTCTATTCTCCAAGTCTTCATTTGTCTTTTGATTCCCTTATCCATGTGGCAGAAGGTATTTATATACGTGTGTGTGTGTGTGTGTGTGTGTGTGTAAACTTGAATGAAATAATTTTGTTTTCTCATAGATCATCTAAAAATTCATTATGATATTCACTGATACAGGATTTTTTCTTACTCTCTCATCTCACGCCACAATCACAGCATAAGTGTTTATGTTTCACCTACTGGGTGGGAGGATTATTAAGCTATTTGGAATTGTGCATGGGAGTTGTCTTTTTCTAATTTCCTTCATTAACAAATTGTTAGTATTGGTTCATGGGAGTTAACTTGATGATCTGGAGAAGATACAATGCTGCATTATTCATTTTATTTCTCAGTTCACCACAGACTTTTAGGTTCTGTCAGCCCTTTCAGTTTGGGTTCTGTGAAGCACACCTCATTTTTAGGTTTTTTCAGCCCTTTTAGTTTGGATTCTGTGAAGCACACCCCATTCTTTGTTTTTGAACACGTCCCTATTTCCCGCTTTATGAGAAATTCCAAGCTCATTTTCTCTATTATGTTTTCCAGACATAGAATCAGTTGTTTCTCCAAGTATTTCTGGTTGCTGGTATTAAATGATTACATAAAATACAAAATTGTGTTATTGGGTTTGTGAGTTGTTAATGAGGTGACAGTGTTCCTAGGATCTCTAAGCTAACTGGCCTAGAAAATATGCATATATATATATATGTATTTTAGACGGAGTTTTGCTCTTGTCACCTGTAGGCTGAGTGCAATGGTGCAATCTTGGCTCACCGCAACCTCCGCCTCCCGGGTTCAGGCAATTCTCCTGCCTCAGCCTCCCGAGTAGCTGGGACTACAGGCACACGCCACCACACCCAGCTAATTTTTTGTATTTTTAGTAGAGACGGGATTTCACCATGTTGACCAGGATGGTCTTGATCTCTTGACCTCATGATCCACCCGCCTCAGCCTCCCAAAATGTTTGCAGGACCATCTAAACTGTTTATGTACGTTGCCTTCTGTACCTTTATTACGTAAACCTTTAGAAAACCCTGGTGACAGTCCACTATGCTTTGTGGCTGCCTATTCCTGTGCATGTTTCTGGACATTCTATATCAGGCTTCAATTCCATTATGTTTTAATGTCGTCGCTAAAGAAAGCCAAAGATATTTTAAAAACAACCAAGCACACAGCCATTTGACCAAGTGAGCTCTGCTTCATTATCATCACTGTCTTCTGCCCTAACAAGCGCAGAATCTAACAACACAATTATCACTGAAGCTTTCCTTGGAGTAGCTCATGTCATTAGAGTCACTGGTGCTCCGCCCTCCTGTCAGTGGCGGCAGATTCTATTGACTTATGTGGAAACCTCTTAAAGAGATGAGTTTCTTTGAACACAATAAAATTTTAAGGTAGGAATAAATTATTTGCCAGCAATTCATTGAAGGTAATTGCTAAGAAGAAGTTAAAACAAAAGTCTTTTGGCAGTCATTTCTTCAAGATGTATGGCAGTGTGGGATGGATAGATGAAGTGGAATATGCACTTGGGTTAGTTAAACGGAATAGCCTTCAATGTTAATCTGTTTGCCACTTAACTGAATGCAAAAGCCTATAGTTGTTAGAAAATGTATATATATATACATATGCATACAATGCCCCCCTGTCCCACACATCACCTTCCCATCAGTGTAATTAATCTAAATTGAAGATGAGTGCGGCAATGCAGACTCCATCCAGGGAGAACAACGTAGAGAAATGCAAAGACAATGGGAGAAAGAATTCGAGGACAGCAGAGCAATTGGAAGCCTCTGACAGCAATAGCTGGATGACCAGGCTATGACTCAACCCTTGCTGGACAGAAAGTCACCTCCCTTAGGGCAACTGCAATATTCGGGTGAGAATAGGCAAACATGATGGATGTGCACGTGCTACGTCTCCAATTGTATACTGTTTTCTTTCCGTTTGCAGAAGGAAGTCATATGCTCACGTCTAGTATTAGTGCAGGGGGTGCTCCCCATTTGCAAGATACTAGAAAAAGGGCAAGTCAGAGCCCCATTACAGTAAAAATCAACTAGCTCTGTGTGGGTGTGAGTGTGTGTTTGTGTATGTGTGTGTGTTGTGGAAACAGAAGACGTGGAGTGGGCATTGATCCATGAGCATATATACCTGCAGCTATTCTTAGATGTCACAGTCAACTGCAGGAGCCTAAAGCAGATAAAGGATCCCCCAAAACCCTTGAAAATTTTGTGCTCATTATGTGTCCACTGATTGAATGCACCCTGAGATCCAGGGAAGGGGCTGCCCAATTCCTTAATCAAATCCTTGTTTGGGGTCTCCCCGCAGAATTCACTGGGTCTCCTAAGGTCAGTGTTTTCAAAAGACGGTGTCGGTAACATGGCGTCACTGAAGGAGCATTTTAAACTAGGGCATGGCCGCTCCCTATAGCCCTGGAGACACTGAGATGAATTCGCTCTGAGCCCAGATGGAAACCGCCATGCAATGCAGAGGCAGTGCTGCAGGGGGCGCCCGGGACCCACCCAGCACAGGCTCCAGCCCCAGAGCTGGTGCGCAGGGGGTTTCGCACAGGGACTGTTACTTTTTCGAAAACCAAAAAATTTTAAAGGTAAAAATGAGAATTTTACAAAGACATATTATGTATACTTAAATACCCTAATACATTTAGAGATAAATACATCAACATAGAGACAATCACATTTAAAAGGCAAAACTGTTAGTGCTTTGAGATAGTTTACCAGCAAAAAAGATAAAGAACCAAGATGGTTTTATTAAATCAAAAGGTACACATTTAATAAAGGTACACATTTAATAAAAAGACTGCAGACAGCAAAGCCTAGTGAGGGCGGAGGCTGTGCATGTGCCATAGGAACTTGGGCTCACGTTGAGAACCATGTCCTGTGTGAGTCGGCTTCTTGGTGGATAAGTTCCCCCTTCACAAAGTTCTGGGCGTACAAAAGGACGCGTGACATTAAATAAGAATGAGGACGAGCACCTCAGCATCCCACAGCTGTGTGGTTCATTGAGATCTATTTTCCCTTTCTCACGCTGGATCAGGTGTAAGGCTATGAAGCAGTAGTGCTCATGAATATGCAAATCACCTGAGGTAGATCCTCCAGATATATCTGTGTCCTGAGAGCATCAGCCAGTAACCACACTCCTCCTCCAGAGAAGCCCCTGAGAGCACAGCTCCTCACCATGGACTGGACTTGGAGGATCCTATTTTTGGTGGTCATGGCTGCAGGTAGGATCATTCTCAGTCCCCAGGACTGAGGAGGTGGCTGGGTCCAGTCAAAGGGGCTTTTATCCACTCCTGCATCCTCCCCACAGGTGCCCACTCCCAGGTGCAGCTGGTGCAGTCTGGGGCTGAGGTGAAGAAGCCTGGGGCATCAGTGAAGGTCTCCTGCAAGGCTTCTGGATACACCTTCACTGACTACTGTATGAACTGGGTGCGACAGGCCCATGCACAAGGGCTTGAATGGATGGGATACGTGTGCCCTGATAGTGGCAGCACAAACTACGCACAGAAGTTCCAGGGTAGAGTCACCATGACCGCAGACACATCCACGAGCACAGTCTACATGGAGCTGAGCAGCCTGAGACCTGAGGACACGGCCGTGTATTACTGTGCGAGAGACACAGTGTGAAAACCACATCCTGAGAGTGTCAGAAACCCCGGGGAGGAGGCAGCTGTGCTGGGGCTGAGGAGACCACAGGGATTATGAGGTTTAAAGTTGGTTAGAAGATGATTTAGATAACTGAGGTCAAGGAGCACCAGAAACAACGACACACTGTAATGTTATGAGAAACAACGACACACTGGAATGTTATGAGAAATATTTTACTGAAGAGTCACCCTATACGCAAATTCAGAGTAGGAAAGACCCTGTGTCAGTCTGTTCTCATGCTGGTAATAAACACATAGCTGGGACTGGGCGATTTATAAAGAAAACTGGTTTAACTGACTCAGTTCCACATGGCTGGTGTCTCACAATCATGGAAGAAGACGAAGGAAGAGTAAAGGGCATCTGACATGACAGCAGGCAAGAGAGAGCTTGTTCCAGGGGGACTCGCCTTTATAAAACCATCATCAGATTTGGTGAGACATAATCACGACCATGAGAACATTATGGGGGAAACCACCCCCGTGATTCACTTATCTCCACCTGGCCCGCCCTGGACATGCGGGAATTATTAAAACTCAAGATGAAATTTGGGTGGGGATACAGCCAAACCGTATCAATAAAACTGACACAAATATTCCCATGAACATATTATGAACAAGTTTTCAAACTGGATAGATGAGTAATTTGGAGCAAGAATATTTGGTCACATGGTAAGACTAAGTACGATTCTGAAGAAATGACCAAAATCTCTTCCAAGAATCTCTCTGTCACTGTTTTTGCATAAAATTTATTTTAGAGCAGTTTTAGGATAACAGCTAAGTCAGCAGGAGGTGCCTTCTTCACCATCAGCATCCTGCACCAGAGTCGTCAGTAAGTTACAAAGGATGAAACTACAGGGACACTTTGCTTCTTTCTTTTGATGGTGATCCCCTGGAATAACGAGCCTGAATTATCTTGGACCACCACAGATATTTTCAGAGAGTTTCTAGGAATTATGTTATTTAGAGGGAAAGTGGGTAAGTCTATTCCCGTTTGGACACTTTCTTCCAGGATCCACAAAACCTGTATTGATTTAGAACTGATCTTACTCCTGGTTTACTGTGCCCATTCCCATAGGGTAAGGTGTCTAAACTTTTAGAGGAATGTCCATCTTTCTTAGTGAATCTCACAATGAAATGCATGTCCTTTAATAAGAAGTGGAGACCTTGGCCATGAGAGATGTCAGGTATGAGGCCCTGTAGATGAATTATCTACACTATAGGCTCCTGGGTGGTGTTTCTGGTTAAAGTCTTTTATACAGCAAATGCAAGCACATGCATGGAATCCAGGCAGGGACAAAAGCTCCCCTTAGGAAGAGGGCGGGCACCTGGAAAACCCCTCTCCGAGGTGGGCACTGTTTTCCTGTGCTGGCTGCACATTGTCAAGAGGCCTGAGCCTGACTGGTCTTGCAGCAGGAGAGCCTCACTGGGGTCACAGGTTTTAACAATGCCTGTCATCCTCCAGCTGGGCAAGTCCATCTGCTTGCTTATTGGTGTCAGTGTCATGTGGGGTGCACTCTGGAAGATGACAAGGTGTACACAAACCTCCTTCCACTAATTATCCACTACCACACACTCAAAAACCAACGGAGCTCCAGAAACGGATATTTGCGAGAGGAAATACCAATTATCCACTACCACACACTCAAAAACCACCTGAGCTCCAGAAACGGATATTTGCGGGAGGAAATACTAATTATCCACTACCACACACTCAAAAACCAATGGAGCTCCAGAAACGGACACCTGCAGGAGGAAATAGAACTTAAGTATTGTCTTATCTGGGGAAGACACTGCCAAACAATACACGTTTCAGGAAAATTAGCTCAGAAATGTTTAGTGACTGAGGGGCAGTGGTGGGTGAGGTGAGGTGACAGCCTCAGGGCTGCACATGAGGAGGGCTCACTCCCCCATGCAGGCTTTTCCTCCAGGACCTGCACCAGGAACTCAAGAAGGATCAGGAAGAATCATGGAAATGTCCTTCTGTGGTGCTGCCTAGAGAGGGAAATGAATTAAGGATAAAAATCCACTCCGAATAAACTATGGGCATTTGTTTATGAAGAAATCTGCATTTATGAAAGCTGGTGGAGGTCCTGACGTAGCCACCATTAGCTGAGAAGAAACATTTAAACCCTACTTCCACAAGGAGCTCAAGCAGGCTGGATGTGTCCCCTTGTGGATGAAGCTTCCCAGCCCCTTTCTCTTCCCAGCTCATCCCTGGATCTCTCTGTGGCAAGTTCTCAACAGTGGAACTTATTTGATGTACGTGGTCTTCGCTTTTCTCATCTTTTCTGTTCTCACATTCCTATCGTGATGTGAGGTTAAGAAACTCACCCGCCACGTGGCACATTAGAGCGTAACGTCTCTCGTGGACAGAACATTGGCAAAGGAAACCCCAGGTTGAACATCCCACATCTCTGACAGTGACCACGAGGGGTCAACGTCCCCTTCACAGTCCTGTGTCGGAGCCTCATCCGAGTAACTTTCTTAGCAACTTTTCTCGAGAATTATCTTTAAAAATACTTCTCTCATTTTCCATGCAGATATAACCTATTTTCCTAGAGAACAGACAGAGCTGAATACGGAATATGTTACATGTCTCCTGTTTCTGCAAGTTTGTGACTTTGTCACCCTCTATTTTCTGATCTGTGCAGACCACTGTGCAGATTTTTTCCACTGGTGTGACCAGCATTCTGAATATCAAATATAGTTGACCTTCTTCATATAACACTTTGTGGCAAAAAGATACCACATTATATTGAAGAGCTAAGGCCACGTGAGGTAAGGGCTAGTCACGCACACCCACATTTACATAATAAACCATGTTCTTTTTTGTTTTTTTTTTTCTTGTTTTTTAAATAGAGATGGGGTGTCACCATGTTGGGCAGGCTGGTCTCGAACTCCTGACCTCAGGTGATCCACCCATCTGGCCTCACAAAGTGCTGGGATTACAGGCATGAGCCACTGCACCCAACATAAACTATGTTCTTTCTAACAGCCACAGGCTTTTCTTTTTCTCTGACAACTAACCAAGCGCTGGTCCCGAGACAGGCAAAATTAGACAATTGCAGATCACAGAACGCCAGAAGTTGGCTGACTGTGCCCTGTTCCACCAGCTGTAAATAGAGCTTTGATTGGACAAGAGACCAACTTCAGCAGCTTTCTCCTGATTGGAGACACTGACCATGACCGTGTCCTGGCTGGTTTCAGAGGCTGTGCACGCTTGTCTTTGTGCTTCTGTACTTTTAAAAACCTTCTTATGTACAGGGCCCAATTTTAACGCATTTAGATGTGAAGTTCTCACCCCGAAGCAAACACGGAATGCACCTAACATGTGTGTTTGCTAATCACACAGCTTAGCCTGGCCCATCTGTGAATATTCGTAGCTCCTTCTGTGGCCTGTGAGTTGCACACTCGGCCAATCTATTCAGCATGAATCCATTTCTCAGCTTTCCCTTCCTTGAAGTGCCTGCTCAGTCTCTGTGGGAGGCTTTGCTTCCCAGCCTGTTAGGCTCAAACCTTCACTAGAAATAAAGTCTCCTTTGTGACGTTACAGATTGTGTGATTTATCAGTTGACAGCACAAGTTGGCGGGAACACTTACCTAGCAATTACCATGAATGTCAGGACAGGCATGGGTAGAATGAGGGTGCGAGTTCCCAGGGCCACACACCCCTCACTCTGTGGAATTTCCATCCAGAAATCTCCAGCTTCTCCAGGTGGAAATGAAAGCAGATTCCCTCGTGGCTCTATCATCAGAAGAAGTGGTCTCTGAGAAATATACTCAAAACCTTCTCTACGCAGACCCTGCAGGGTAAGGACTTTTGAAGATCTTTATTGCACAAAGGGGAAGGAATCTCCATCCCAGACAGCTTCCTCACAGCCTTTTTGTATTAAATAAAGGGCACAATGAATTAGACGCAAAAATAACCTAGGGATGCTGAAGCCAGGAGAAGGAGTAGAGGGTGAAGGAAAATTAACTGCACCACTAGAGACACCCTAAAAAGAACACAGCCTCCACAAAGGACATGAAGAAAAATTGAAATTTAATTTTAAGAACATGTAATACCCATTCCTTCCCCACGCATTGCTTCCTTACGAGTATGATAAAGCTGGGTAGAGGTGAAATCGTGGCAACGCACAGTCTCTTAAGGAGGTGAATTTAGGGAACCAAAGGTGGCGAGAGAGAAAAAGTCAAGGACAGAGGAACAATTTGAAGCCTCTGACACCAGCAGCTTCAGGACCCAGGTCATGGCCTCCTTTATTGCCTTAGATTCACATCTTATGGGGCATCTTTAGGCTTCCCAGGCGAAAATGGGCAGAATCAAGGTGAAGATGCTTCCCAAGTCTCCAGTTGTAATGAGCTTCCATAGGTCTGTTTGCAAAAGGGAAACGCGAAAAACCACAACCAGGTCTAGGGTCAGTGGTGGCGGCAAATTTTTTTTTTTGGCAAGATACCAGAAAACAGGTCAAACTTGAGGTCCATTAATGTGCAATTATGCCACTGTGGGGTGTGTGCGTGTGTGTGTGTGTGTGTGCGTGTGTGTGTGTGTGTGTGTGTGTGAAAGAGAGAGAGGAGGAGTATAAAGTTAAATAATCTGATCTGATGTTCAACCACAGAATTTTACAAAATAAAAGAGACTCCCCCAAAGTCCGCATGACTTCCTGGATTTGCTGTGTTTGGACCACATCAGCTCAAGTGCATCTGGAGCTCCTGGGAAGCAGCTCCCTGGCGGCCACAGTGATTCGTGGCTTGCTGTGCTCAGGTCTCCCTGTAGAATGCATTGGGTTCACTGAGCCCTGTTTCCTGTTGTGAGAGGTGGTATCATCAGCACATGGTGTTGCTGAAGGAGCATCTGAGCCAGGGCACAGCCACTTCTTACCGGGCTAGAGATGCTGGAAGGAAAATCCTCTGTGAGCCCAGCGGGAACCTCCCTGCAATGCAGAAGCTGAGCTGCAGGGGGAGCTCGGGATCCACCCAGCTCAGGCTCCAGCCCCTGGAGAGAAGGTTCCTCTTCGGATTGAATCTTACTTCTTTTAAAGCGATGTTTATATAGACATTTAAATAAGAATGTAGCAAGGAGTACTGGTGTGGATTTAAACATCCTTTGGTGTTTGTAGCATTTACTTAGCCCAACAAGTCAGTAGGAACCACATTGTAAAAGATAATTTTTTAGACCTTTCAGATATATCTATAGTTCGAAATTGAATGTGGTGATTTTATTAATCCAATGGGTCCAAATATTAGAAGACACACTGGTCCCAGTGGCTAGACTTGCAGAGGGCAAGGCCAGGAACAGTTCAGGTTGTCAGTGTGCTGTCTGAACAAGGGATCACTCTGAGGACCATGTCCTGTCCTCATGGACTTCTGAGCAGCCGGAAGACAGGTGTCATTAAACACAGGTCAGAACATGCGGCTCAGCATCCCACTGTTGCATGGTCCAGGCTTCTGTCAGGCCAGGATGGGCTCGATCTATGAAACACCTGGCTCATGAATATGTAAATACTCTGGTGTCTAATGCGGTAAATACAGATGTGTCCTTGCCCCAGGGTATCACAGCACAGCCACATCCCTCCCCTACCGAAGCCACCAGAGCACAGACCCTCACCATGGACTGGACCTGGAGGATCTTCCTGTTGGTGGCAACAACAGCTACAGGTAAGAGAGTCCCTGGTCCCAGGGCTAAGGAGGGAATCAGGTCTAATAGACGGGGATTGCATCCACTCCTGCGTCCTCCCCACAGGTGCCCACTCCCAGGTGCAGCTGGTGCAGTCTGGGGCTGAGGTGAAGAAGCCTGGGACCTCGGTGAAGTTCTCCTGCAAGGCTTCTGGATACACCTTCACCGACTACTACATGCACTGGGTGCAACAGGCCCCTGGTCAAGGACTTGAGTGGATGGGACGTATCGATCCTGAAGATGGTGAAACAAGGTACGCACAGAAGTTCCAGGGTAGAGTCACCATGACCGCAGACACATCTACAAACACAGCCTACATGGAGCTGAGCAGCCTGAGACCTGAGGACACGGCCGTGTATTACTGTGCGAGACACACAGTGTGAAAACCACATCCTGACAGTGTCAGAAACCCTGGGGAGGAGGCAGCTGTACCAGCTTTGAGGATAGGACAGGATTTATGAGGTTTAACGTTTCTTAGCAAATGGGTTAAGAAATTGAAGGAAAAAGGCGATAGAAAGTTGTATGCTCTCTAATGATATAGAAAATTCTTTTCAAGTCTCACCCTATCAGCAAAATTCACAGAGTGGGAAAGGCAGCAATCAATCAAGCTGATACAAACATTCCCATGGAGGTTTTGCAGGGACAGAAGTTTTAAAACCGAGTGTATAAATCAGCAGGACTGCCTGACCACATGCTAAGACTAAATACAATTTCTAAGAAATTGCCAGATGTCTTCCAAAGGGTCTTGGTATTCTTTTTGCATAACATTTATTTTAAAGCAGTTTTAAGATTACAGTAGGATGTACAAAAAATAGAGAGCTCCCATGTACATACACAGCCTTCCCCGCTGCCAACACCCCGCAGCAGAGTCAGAGCCGTGTTACAGTGGAGAAACCTACAGGGACACATTTGCTGTTTCCTTTCCTGCTGGTCCCCTGGTTCAACAGGCCTAAACTATTCTGAAGCACCACGGGGTTCTTCAAGTGGGTGACTGGGAATGATGCCAGTTAGAAGGAAAGCAGGTGAGGCCATTCCTTTTTGCACTCTTTCCTCGGGAATCCATAAAATGTGCATTGACTGAGAGCTCCTCTGTCTCCTGGTTTTCTTTTTTTTTTTTTGAGACAGAGTTTCGCTCTTGTCACCCAGGTTGGAGTGCAATGGCGCGATCTCGGCTCACCGCAACCTCTGCCTCCTGGGTTCAGGCAGTTCTCCTGCCTCAGCCTCCCGAGTAGCTGGGACTACAGGCATGCGCCACCATGCCCAGCTAATTTTTTGTATTTTTAGTAGAAACGGGGTTTCACCATGTTGACTGGGATGGTCTTGATCTCTTGACCTGGTGATCCACCCG
>CAUYOR010003481.1:0-22269 GCA_963573925.1 Callimico goeldii
GCTCATCATCACTGGTCATTAGAGAAATGCAGATCAAAACCACATTGAGATACCATCTCATGCCAGTTAGAATGGCAATCATTAAAAAATCTGGAGACAACAGATGCTGGAGAGGATGTGGAGAAATAGGAACACTTTTACACTGTTGGAGGGAGTGTAAATTAATTCAACCATTGTGTAAGTCAGTGTTGTGATTCCTCAAGGATCTAGAAATACAAATTCCATTTGACCCAGCAATCCCATTACTGGGTATATACCCAAAGGATTATAAATTGTTCTATTATAAAGACACATGCATATAAAATGTTCTATTATAAAGACAATGAACACATATGTTCATTGCGGCATTGTTTACAATAGCAAAGACTTGGAACCAACCCAAATGCCTATCAATGATAGACTGGATAAAGAAAATGTAGCACATACACACCATGGAATACTATGCAGCCATAAAAAAGGATGAGTTCATGTCCTTTCCAAGGACATGAATGAATCTGGAAACCATCATTCTTAGCAAACTGACACAAGAACAGAAAACCAAACACTGCATGTTCTCACTCATAGGTGGGTATTTAGCAATGAGAATACATGGACACAGGGAGGGGAACATCACACACTGTGATCTGTTGGGGGGTGGAGGGATAGAGGAGGGATAGAGAGGGGTGGGGAGTTTGGAGAGGGATAACTTTGGGAGAAATGCCTGATGTTGGTGACAGGGGGATGGAGGCCACAAACCACCATGACATGTACATGCCTATGCAACAATCCTGCATGATCTGCACATGTACCCCAGAACTTAAAGTACAATAAAAAAATTGATAAACATAATTGAAGTTAGTTTTTGACCTATAAGTTCACAGATTGCATTCTCATTTTTAAAGATACAAGTTATTTTAAAATATCTTAGACATTCAAAATTATAAAAGATGCTGCCTTAGATAATATTTTGCTGGCAATATCAAACAGAGATCTGGATAATAGGTTGATTAACTTTATGAAACTGACAGGTACCAGCAAAAATAGTCACTGGCAGCCAATTATTTGGGAGTACACAGAGGGAGATTTCCTGATTGAGCATTATTATTTTTTCTCTCAATAACTAAAGGTCTCATTTAGGGAGAAATTTTATGTCAATTACTGGTAATCAATTACCTTAGTGAAAATAAAATGAGAGTTGGCCTGCTTCACTTAGTAAACCTCACTGTTACATTTACATTTTTCAAGGAGAGTTTACTTTTTCCTCAGATACAGAATAGCTATTTTTTAAATGTGAAATTAATTTTTAATTTTCCTATTGGCTTATTCTCTCTGTATCTTTCTCTATGTCTCGATCTCTGCAGTTATTACTATGTTAAACTAGTAAATTATGTATAATTATGTATTTTAATGCTTAAACTAATTGGATCAATGATATAAGAGAATCCTTGAACTTGGTATGTTATGTTTATGTTGTTTCCTAGAAGTTTACAGTTTAATTGCTGTAAGAATCTGTGTGAATTACATACTAGTGAGTATTCCTTCACTGTAAAATATATAGGCTACATTACTAGGTAGTAATCTAATCCCATGAATTATCCATAGTGAAATTAAGCTTTTCACTAATGCCAACATCAGTGCTATGGTCTGAATGTTGCTGTCTCCCCAAAATTCATAAGTTGTACCTAATACCCAATATGATAATATTAACGGATGGGGCCTTTAAGAAGGAATTAGGTCATGAGGGCTCTGCTATCATGAATGGGATTAGTGCCCTTATAAAAGAGGCTTCAGAGAGCTGTCACATCCCTTCCATCCTGTGAGGACACAGCAAGAATGTGCTGTCTGTGAGGAACAGACCCTCACCAGACACCAAATCTGCTAGTGGTGTAATCTTGAACTTTTCAGCATCCAGAACTGTGACTAATAAATTTATGTTTTTTATAAATGACTCAGTGTGTTGGTAATTACCCATTAAGGACTAGGTCAGTGAGGACAATATGCATCTAGGAAGGTGCAAAATTATAATTATAATTTCTCCATTACATTATAATGATGACTCAGCACATCACCCAATAAAAGCAATCAGGCTGTCCCTCTAAATTATTTTCCTACAATTCCTCTTATATTCTATAATGCTGAAATTCCATTTCATTAACAGAGCTCCAACTAGAGTTTTTCATAAACATAATGTAACATAAAGGAAGATGGCATTAGGACATATGAACTTGATAAAATTTTGAAATACTTTGGTTACATACTTCTCTCCACAGGGAGATTTTAGGGAATTGTCTAGGTAATATAGACACTTCTTTTCATATTTCTCTTTGGTGTTTCCCCTGTTTTATCTTCTATAAAACTGTACCCGTTGCTTAGATAAACTAAACACAATGTACTGTTCACTGACCCTGAACTCATCAGGAAAATATCCATAATAATAAAGAACATTTTCCTTGAGTATTAAAAAAAAATTGGAATATCACATGGAATGAAAATCAGTTAAGAGACGTAAAGTAGACTTCATAGCACCAGCTTCTCCTGTATATGTGACTTATTTTTTAAAATAAGAAACTGAAATTGTAGATAAATTCTGAATATATTGACAAAAGACAAATTGTTAACATTCTCTTTATCTAATGATAAGTTGTGGGGATTATCTGACAGTGCAGATAAGTGAATGAACAAATAAATATTAATTGGTCCACACTACTGGTGTCTTTATTCAACTGATGCTTTGAGTGAAGAAGCACTGTAATACAAATATGTTAGAATCGAAGTCTAATTTGAGACATTATATTCAGAGATTCATAATTGCCAAGAAATCCTTTTGAGAAGTTTTATTAAACTTGCAGGAGATAGTCTATAGTTTCAGGGCAGAGTTGGGTTAGCCGATATGGCTGCTTGGGAGGCTATGAAATGTGCACTACTTCCAGAATGACTTTTTATATGTGAATAAAAATACCACACCCTGGAATATCTCAAGGCATGATTTTTTTTTAATTGGTGGATAGATTATAAAAGCAAAGCAATATTGTGCAAATAACACTGCACTGGGAACTGAAAAACTTGGTTTCTAATGGGGTACCTTGCATAAATCATTTAATTTTTCATTCGCCTTCTTTCTTTATTTGTAAAGAGATGCTAGGGACGAGAAATGTATGTTAAAAAGAGTTGGCCTCTTTCCAGAAATATAAGTCCATTATTCCAAACAAAATTGTGGTATTCCTGTCGTTGAAAAATAGATGAAACTTTTCAGAGCCACTGTGTGCAGCAGTACTGACTATACAATGTACAACTAAAAGGAAATACATTAACATTGACTAATGGAAATTGTTGTGCCTCTTCTGCAGAAATGGGGCAGACTTCTCTACACTCAGAATGTGGTTTGGATTTGCAAGACTGATGACACCACATGTGCACACACACACACACACACACACACACACACGAAGGCATGAACAAGTTTATTACTAGATAGCGAAACTTTCAAGGAATAGCAAGGTGACTCCTGAGATGGTCTGAAAATGCCTTGATAGATTAGGGAAAAGAAATGGCTTGGGGTTTTTATATGGTTAGTGCCAGGGTTAGGATTCTTGCACACAGGCTGGAGTCTGTGTGGTTTGAACATCTGCTGGCATCAAAAAGGAAGGATCACCCCAGCCTTCTTATCAGTTTGGCAAGATATGGGGAAGTGTGGGAAGGAGGAATGGTGGAACTTGAAATGTGTCAGCAGTGAAACCTCAAAAATGAAGCCAACCTCTACATTAAAGACATGGGTGGTGTTTCCCAATGTCATGCAAGTTGACAGTCCTGAATTTATTTAAAAAAAAGCTTAAATTGTTACAGTGTTTTTATTTATATATAATAATTGTGTATATTTATGCAGTACGTATGCTATTTTGATGCATGTATATAATGTGTTATGATCAAATCAAGATAATTGGGATATCCATCACAATTATTTATCATCTCTTTGTGTTGGAAACATTCCAAACATTCTGACTATTTTTAAATATACGATAACTTATTGTTGTATAGTATTTTTTATTTCCTGAAACATTTCTGCCTACATGTGGACTCCACAGTTTAATCTCCTGATTTCATGGATGATGGTACTGAGACTTTGAGAGGTATGTTTTTAATATATAATCATAGCTATTAATCCAAAAGTATTAGGGTATTACTGAAAATGCTTCTTAGTTGAAGAATTACTATGTTCGAGTCTGCAGTTATTCTACCGTACAGCAGAAAGAAAAGAACATATAACCCCACATTTGGACCTCGACAGTATGTTTTCATAGTGGTGCAGTTTATTCCACAGACTATCACTGAGACTCTACTGAATTCAAAGCATTTTTTTTAGGTGCTGAGGAAATACAGAGAGTCATAAAAACTGGCACTAGACTTCTAGGAGTTTAGTGTGCAACACATTATTTGAATAATCACCTAATGATAAATTCACTTAGTGTAGGATGCAAATGTAGATAATTCAGGCCCACAGGAAACACTCTCTTATGTTAATGTACCACAAAATTAGTTAAAATCCTTGCTTATTTGCTTTCAAAGATTCTGCTTTAATTTTTTAGACTGTATTGATTACAATAGCTATGCCCACAGCAAATAAGCAACTTACATATTCTGAAGTCCAAGTAAGACAGAGACAATGGATTATTAGATATTGTGTTTTAGATTACAAATTATAATGTGGTATTGGGTGTAGTACATTCTAAACTCATATATGATTCAAAAGAAAAGCATTAACTAATAGATTATTTTAAATATTTTCTGGATTTTATTGTAAATTTTAATTCATACTGTTGTATGACATTTTGATTACAACTGAAGTACATTAAAATCATATTTTTATCATTGACATTTTATTGTATTTACACATTTTTTTCTTGTCACCACCAGAATAAAATTTTGAGCCAAAGGTAAAATGATTTTTAATTTGAATTTGCTTAACATTGGAAAAATTAATATACTGTTATTGCTGTGATACTAACAGTTTTCACTATAATAGACAATACAGGAATTATTTGATTATAAAAATTGAAACAAATATTATTGATGCTTCCATCTATCTAGTCTAATCAATAAATATCTCTTGGATTATACACATAGTATACCAGTCCTTCCAGTAATTTAGTGTATGTGAAAGCTAAAAGTTTAAATGAAAATAGAATGAGACTAAATTGTGACTATTCATAAGAAAAGTTATTAAAATAAAATTATGACTTCCAGTTTCGGGTGGAAACTTTCCATTCTTAAAAACTGAAATAGTCAAGCACAGAAAATAAAGCATATATACCTTGCTTCAGGAATAATAGCAAGGTAACACTGTATTTTTTCAAATCTAGGATGCCATCAATTATAAGATACACTATATTTTTGCACCAAGAAAGAAAAAATAACTATCTATTAAACTCTGACATGCCATCAATTTTAAGGGGCATACTGATTTCAGAGATGCTAAAATATAAAAAAAATCAATAAAATATGGCATTATCCTAAAATATTGGAACGTTTTGCAACATTAATGTGAGAGATATCTACACTCAATCCTGTCCAAGATTTGGTGATTAGGGCACCAAATGCATCTTATTAAAATCAGAATCTCCTGTAAGTTAGTTACATTTGTAGCAACATTTCAAATGAAGTTTTTAGCATGAACAACAAAGAGAGATTCATAATACGGCTTCACTGTGTACGTTAAAAATATTGTTTCCTCCCTCCCTCATTATCTAGTGTTTATTTTTATACAATTAGTTCTGCATGGATTGCTTGAATTTACCTTAGTTACTTGATTTGGTTATATTTTCTGCACAAAATGACAGCACATGCTTATTATCTCTCCTGGGCCTTAGAAGTACAGGGAGGATCAAGATGCAAGCAGGTTATGGCAAAAACTCACAAAAAATGAAGTATCATCATATGGGTTAAGATTGAGATCTGAAGGGAAGTAAACATGATGGAAAGTAATAGGAAAGGCTGAATCCTCCATTCTCCCTAAAATCCTCAGACTGAATTCTAATGTTATAGTGCTCACAAAGTTACCCTTGAATGATCACCAAGGAATGTGGTCCCAGAAATACTGTAAAACAACTAGGGTAGAAATGGCTTGTTCCCTGACCCAAGGCCACCAGGTTCCAATCTGTAAGTAAATGATCAGGTTTCTAAAAGAATAATTTGATAACTAATTTTTTGGTATCATAATTCACAGTACAATGCATGCTTTTTTTCTAGAGGTAAGTATTGAATCCACTGGACCCTAGAGAAGACTTAACTCATAAAGAGAAAAAGAAATAATTGCCTCAAAATATACTTCACAGGAAAATGTGACAGCATCTATCCATACCTTTAGTGCAAAATAGATGATATTTTCCATGGCTATCTTGTCGTTTCACAAAAATGTATTTTATGTGACTTTTACAATGAAAAAAATTAAGAATAACCCACTCAAATATTATTGCTCTTTCCTATTAGATGTGCTAGGTATTTTTTCTTTGTCATGGTGGTCCATACCCTATAATATCAGTGCCATTTTTATGTCTTTTCAAACAAAGCCACTTATTGAATTCGAGATGTCGAGAAAAACAAATTATGAAAGGAGTGGATCTAGTAGATGGAGTAGGAAATGAGCTGAAATTAAGACCAGCAGAGACTAGTAGACACTGAGAAATAACTAAGAGAAGAAATGAAAGAATGTGTAAACAAGGTAATTAACAAAAGCTTCTCTTTGCAACAATATAGGAATGCTTCTCTGTTGTTCATTTACTGAGGTTCCAGGTATAGAATTTGTCAGTTTTTGAGAAGGTTAAAATATGATACTGTGACCAGGAAACAGTCGTCCCTTAGTAACCCTTATTTCTTTAAAGTTTTTTCAAAATTGTAACTTCTATTTCTGCTGTCCCTAAAGCAACACAAAATTTCTTGTTTTGTTAAAGACGTCTAAGTTGGGGATGTTTTGTTCTCTGGAATTCAATTACTGCTGTGTTCTTCTTTTTAATAAAACATGCCAAAGTTAAAAAACAGCATGGCCACAGGAGAAGCATTAGAGAAAGCTGCACAGCTGAAAGTAAATTAAAAAAAATAAATTATGAGCACAACAGGATGCTAATATTCCAGTACCTGTTTCTGTACTCTGTGCTATGCCTTCAGGTCAGGGCCAATCATTTTTTTCAACCTGGTTGTTACCCCTATTTAAACTGTGAAATGAATCTCCTGTGATGCTACCTAGAGATACCATCACCTTTCGCTTATTCTTTTAGAAACCACCGTTTTTTTTCTTCCCAAAATGCCATGTTTGCATTTTTTTAAAATTTATGGGCCACTAATTAGCATTCTATTTTATTATTTGCCTGATTAAAGGGGAAAGGGAAGTGTGTGTGTGTGTGTGTGTGTGTGTGTGTGTGTACTGGGGGAGAGGGTAGTTCTTGAGCAACCATTAAAAAATTACTCAGAATTAACTATGTCAGATGGGTATTCAATAACTATATCAAAAGATAACAAGCTCGTTAATTTTTCACTCCTGTCTTTCCATGGCTTTCAAAAAAATCCATCTTCTGAAGAATTTAACCTTTGAGTTACAAATAATTCAATTACAGTCTTAAGTTATCTTCAAATGTACAATTAAGTTATTATTGATTATAGTCACCCTATCGTGCTATCAAATAATAGGTCTTATACATTCTTTCTATTTTTCTTGTACCCATTAAGCATCCCTACTTTCCATGCAACTCAGCACTATACTTCCTAGTCTCTGGTAACCATCCTTCTACTATGTCCATGAACTTAATTGTTTCAATTTTTTGAACCCCAAAATAAGAACATGTGATGTTTGTCTTTCTCTGCCTGGACTATTTTATAAAACAGAATAATCTTCATTTTCATCCATGTTGTTGCAAATGACTGGATCTTATTCTTTTTATGACTAAATAGCACACCATTGAGTTTATGTACATTTTCTTTATCCATTCATCTGTTGGTGGACACTTAGGTTGCTTCCAAATCTTAGCTACTGTGAAAAATGTCTCAACAAACACAGGAGTGCACGTATCACTTCAATACACTAATTTTCTTTTTTGGGAATATATACCAAGCAGTGGAATTACTGAATCATATAGTAGCTCAACTTTCAGTTCTTTGAGGAACCTCCAAACTGTTCTCCATAATGGTTGTACTAATTCTCACTAACAGAAAATTCTCTTTTCTCCACATTATTTCCAGCATTTTGTTAACCTGTGTTTTGGATATAAGTCATTTTAATTGAGGTGAGATGATAGCTCATTGTAGTTTTGATGTGCATTTCTGTGATGATCTATTATGTTGAGCAACTTTTCATATGCCTGTTTGCCATTTTATGTCATCTTTAAAGAAATGTCTATTCAGATATTTTACCCATTTTTTAATCAGATTATTGAATTTTTTCTGTAGAGTTGTTTGACCTCCTTATATATTCTGGTTATGAATTCCTTCTCAGATGAGTAGTTTGCAAATATTTTCTCTGATTCTGTGGATCGCCTCTTCACTTTGATGATTGTATCCTTTGCTATGCAGAAGCTTTTTAACATCATGTGATCCCATTTTACAAGCTTTTCTTTGGTTGTCTGTGTTTGTTGGATATTGCTTAAGAAATCTTAGCTCAGACCACTGTCCTGGAGCTTTTCCTCAATGTTTTATTGTAGTAGTTTCATGGTGTGAGGTCTTAGATTTAAGTATTTAATGCATTTTTATTTGATTTTCATATATGGCAATAGATGGGAGCCTAGCTTCATTCTTCTGCATATGGATATCCAGTTTTCCTTGCAGCATTTATTGAAGAGACTGTCTTTTCCTCAGTGTATGCTCTTGGCACTGTTGTCAAAAAATGAGTTAACTGTACGTGTGTGGATTTGTTTCTGGGTTCTCTATTCCGTTTTGTGAGTCTTTGTATCTGTTTCTATGCCAATTCTAGGCTGTTCTGGTTACTATATCTCTGTAGTATAATTTGAAGTCAGGTAATATAATTCCTCCAGGTTAGTTCTTTTTGCTTAGAATAGCTTTGGCTCTTCTGTGTCTTTTGTAGTCCCATCTAAGTTTTAAAATTATTTTTTCTATTTCTGTAAAGAATGTCATCGGTATTTTGTTAGGGATTTCATTTAATCTACAGATTTCTTTGGGCAGTATGGACATTTTTAACAGTATTGATTCTTCCAATCCATGAACTGAAATTTTTTTCCATTTTTTTGTCTTATTTAATTACTTTCACCTGTGTTTTATAGTTATCATTATAGTGATTTCACTACTTTGGTTAAGATAATTCCTATGTATTTAGTTTTATGTGTGGCTATTGTAAATGGGATTACTTTTTAAATTTCTTTTTCACATTAGTCACTGTTGGTGCATAGAAATGCTACTGATTTTTATATATTGATTCTATATCCTGTAACTTTATTGAATTTTTTTAATCAGTTGTAAAGAGTTTCTTGTGGAGTCTTTAGGTTTTTCCAAATACAAGATCTTATCATCTGCAACCAAATGTAATTTGAATTTTTTTTCCAATTTGAATGCCTTTTATGTCTTCTTCTCATATGACTACTGTAGCTACAACTTCCAATACTATGTTGAATAACAGTGGTAACAGGGAGTTTCCTTGTAATGCTCCAGATCTTAAGGAAAAGCTTTTAGTTTCTTCCCATTCAGTATACTAGCTGTAGTTTTATCATATATAGCTTTCATCATGTTGATGTATGTTCCTTCCATCCTCAGTGTTTTGAGGGCTCTATCATGAAGGGATGTTGAATTTTATCAAATGCTTTTTCAACATCAATTGAAATAATGATATAGTTTTTATCTTTCATTCTGTTGATATGTATGATGAACCACATTAACTGATATGCATATGATGAACCATCCTTGCATCCTAGGGATAAATCCCACTGGACCATGATGAATGATCTTTTAAGGCATTGTTGAATTCAGTGTGTTGGTATTTCGTTGAGGACTTTTGCATCAGGAATCATCAGAGATTTGCTTGTAGTTTTCTTTTTCTAATGTGACTTTGTCTGGTTTTGGTATCAGGGTAATACTGGCATAGAATGAATTTGGAACTATTCCTTCTTCCTCTAGTTTTTGGAATAGTTTGAGTAGCATTGATATTAGTTCTTCTTTAAATGTTTGGCAGAATTCAGCAGTGAAGCCATCAGGTCCCAGGCATTTCTTTACTAAAAGTCTTTTTATTATGGCTTTGATTACGTTACTTGTTATTAGTATGATAACATTTTGGATTTTTTCCTGGTTCAATCTTGGTACATTGTATGTATCTATGAATTTGTCCATTTCTTCTAGAAAATCAAATTTATTGGCTCATAGTAGCCTCTAATAATCCTTTACATTTCTGCAGCATCAGTTGTAATGTCTTTTTTTTATTCTTAATGTTATTTATTTTTATATCCTCTATTTTTTTCTTTGTCTGGCTAAAGGTTCATCAGTTTTGTTCAACTTTTCAAAAACACACAACTTTTTGTTTCATTGATCTTTTGTTTGTTGTGTTTTGTTTTTTTTCACTTCATTTATATTTATTTCTGCTCTGATATTTATTGTTTCTTTTCTTCTACTAATTTCAGGTTTAGTATGTTCTTGCTTTTCTGGTTCTTTAACATGCATCATTAGATTATTTAAGTTTTTTCTCTTTTTTGATATTGGCACTTTTAACTATAAACTTCCCTCCTCATACTGCTTTTTTGTATCCAATAGGTTTGAGTATATTGTTTTCTATTATCATTGGTTTCAAAAAATATTTCAATTTCTTTCTTAATTTATTCATTGACCTACTGGTCATTCAGGAGCATATTGTTTACTTTCCATGTAATTCTACAGTTTCTAAAATTCCTTAGGTTATTAATTTATTGTGTTATTTTGTTGTGGGCAGAGAAGATATTTAATATCATTAAATTTTTATGAATCTTTCAATACTCTTCTTTGAGAAGTATCCATGTGCTGAGGAAAAGAATATGTATTCTGCATCTCTTGAAGGAAATGTTCTGTAAATATCTATTAGGTCCATTTGATCCGTAGTGCAGATTAATTCTGATGTTTCTTTGCTGATTTGCTGTCTGGAAGATCTGCTCAAAGCTGAAAGTGGGGTGCTGAAGTGCCCGGCTATTACTGTATTGGGACGTAGCTCTCTCTTTAACTCCAATAATACTTGCATCATACATCTTGATGCTCCCATATTAGGTGCATACATTTAAATTGTATCATTTTGCTGAATTGACCACTTTATCATTATATAATACCTTCCTTGTCTCTTCTTATAGTTTTTGTCTTGAAATCTGTTTTGTCTGATATGAGTATAGTGACCTCCGCTCTTTTTTGGTTTCCATTGGCATAGAATATTTTTTCTATATCTTTATTTTCAACCTGTATGTGTCTTTATAGGTGAAGTGTGTTTCTTATTAGCAACAGATTAATTGGTCTCATTTTTTGTCCATTTAGCCAGTCTGTCTTTTGATTGGAGAATTTAGTTCAGTTACATTCAATGTTGTTATTGATAAGTAAGAACTTACTCCTGCCGTTTTGTTATTTGTTTTCTGGTTGTTTTTTGGTCTTCTCTTTCTTGTATCTTTTTTTCCAGCCTTCTTCTAGTTCAGGTGATTATGTCTGATAATGTAATTTAGTTTCTTGCTTTTTGTTTTTTCTGTGTTTCCATTGTATGATTTTTGGTTTGAGATTGCAATGAAAATTACAAATATTATCTTATAACCCATTATTTTAACCTGTTTTAAGATAGCAACTTAAAACTCTTTATATAAAGAAATAAACAGAATGAAACCTAATGAAGACTCTACACCTAAATTTCATAGCCCACTTTTAAACTTTTTGTTGTTTTTATTTATATATGATTGTACTGACTATGTCTTGAAAAGTAGATGAGGTTTTTTTCTTCATTGGTTAACCATTTAGTCTTTCTACTTATGATAAGTAGTTTACACACTGCAGTAACAGTGTCATAATATACCATATCATTCTATGTACTTATTATAACCAGTGAGTTTTATAACTTCAGGTGATTATTTATTGCTTACTAATGTCTTTTCTTTCTGATTGAGGTACATCCTTTAGCATTTCTTGTAGGACAGGTCTGGCATTGATGAAATCCCTCAGCTTTTGTTGGTCTTGGGAAGTCTTTTTTTCTCCTTCATGTTTGAAGGATATTTTTTCCAAATACACTACAGAGTAAAATTTTTCCTTCAGAAGTTTATCTCTTGTGTGCTGTCCTGGCCTGTAAAATTTCTACGGTAACATCTGCTTCCAGACTTACTGGAGTTTCATTGTATGTTATTTGTTTCTTTCATCTTGCCACTTTTAGGATCCTTTCCTTAATCTTGACTGTTGAAAATTTGAGTACTCAATACATTAAGGTAGTCTTTTTGGGGTTAAATCTGCTTGGTGTTCTATAACCTTCTCATATTTGGATGTTGACATCTTTCTTTGGGTTTGGGAAGTTCTTTGTTATTATCCCTTTGAATAAACTTTCTTCCCCATCTCTTTCTGTTCCTAAAGTTTAAGGAACAGAAATCTATTTTCTAGAAGTTGTTTTCTAGATCCTGTAGGTGTGCTGCATTGTTTTTGTTTTTAAATTATTTTTTTTCTTTTGTCTCCTCTGTGTATTTTCAACCAACCTGTATTCAAACTTACCAGTTCTTTTTTCTGCTTGATCCATTCTGCTGTTAAAAGACTGGTGCATTCATCAGTATGCCAATTGCATTTTTTAGCCCCAGAATTTCTTATTGATTCCTTTTAGTTATTTCTATCTCTTTTTAAAATTTATCTGTTAGAATTATGAATTCCTTCTCTCCTGTGCTCTCCTAATATTTTTGTTTGTTTGTTTCCTCAACACAGCTATTTTGGATTCCCTGTCTGAAAGGTCACATATCTGTCTTTCTCCAGGATTGGTCCCTGATGACTTATTTAGTTCATTTGGTGAGATAATGTTTTGCTGTATGGTGTTAATGCTAGCAATTTTTTTTTCTGTGTCTGGGCATTGAAGACTTAGGTATTTATTGTAGTATTCACTGTCTAGATTTGTTCTTACCCACCCTTCTTGGGAAGGCTTTCCAGATATTTGAAAGGACTTGGGTGTTGTATTCCATGTGTGTCTGCTTTAGGATGTACCCCAATTGAGTAACACTGTGGCTTTTGCAGACTTCTAGAGGTACCGCCTTGATGGTCTTGGACAAGATCCAGGACAATTCTCTAGATTACCAGACAAGGGCTCTTTTTCTCTTTGCTTAATTTCTCTCAAATATACAGTCTCACTGTTCTGAGCCACTTAACACCGGGTGTGGGGTGACATAGGCACCCCTGTGGCCACCACAACTATGTCTACAGTAAGTCAGAGATTAAGCCAGCAGTGTTGGGTCTTCTCCAAGGTTTGCTGTAATTACTCCCTGACTGCTGCCTATATTTGCTCAAGTCCCTGAGGCTCTACAATCAGCAGTGGCAAAACCTGCCAGGGCTGTGTCCTTCCCTTCAGGATGATGAGTTCCTAAGGCCCTGGGTGGATTCAGATATGCCATCCAGAGTCAGGGTCTAGAGTCAAAAATCTTAGAAGTCTACCAGGTGTTCTATCGTATTGTGGCTGAGCTGACATTCAAACTGCAAGACATAGTTCTTCCCTCCTCTTTCTAAAGGCAGAGGAATCTTACCCTGTGCCCACTGCCATCCCAGCCACAAAGTATACTGCCAGACTACAACCAATGTTCCCTTAAGGCTCATGGGCTCTTATATCAGCTTCTATTAAATGTTGCCTTGCCTGGGACTCACCATTCAGGGCAGGTGGCTACCCTCTGGCCCAGGGCAGCTCCAGAAATGTCTTGCAAGAGTCAAGTCCTAGATTCAGGGACCCCAAGAACCCACTTGGTGATTGAACCCCCTGTGGCAATGCTAGTTACTGATTTTTGGTTCTTATGAAGGTGTTTTATCTGTGTAGATAGTTGTTAATTTGCTCTCCTTCTGGAGGAGACAATCAGTGGAGCTTTCTACTCCGCCATCTTGCTCCTCATTCACATCCCCATTATATTTCTGAGAAAAAGCCAAACAGTATTTTATATAACCTCAGATTCACATCAATATGTAGTAGAGAGCAGCCTTAATGTAATTTGAAGTGTGCAACAAAAAGTTTATCTTCCGTTTGCCCCTCATAGGTTTCTTGAAATTGTCATATAATCTGTTTGGGATGAAACAGTAAAAGCTCATGTCAAAGTCCAAACCATATCAAGTATGGAAAATATTAAAAACAATTACCAAACATTAAATTACTTTGAATCCTTGCATGTTTTGTTTTCTAAAGTGTGACAGAAAATGAATCTGTACTGATAGAAGAGTAATCAAGAAAATCCCATATCCTGGCTCAACTGTTGCAAGTTAGGTCTCTGCCAACAGGAAAAAGATTTTTAAAAGTAGGTTAGAGAAAAACCTCTCCTACTTAACAATCTTGCCTAAGGATAATCTTAAATGTACATGTGTTAAAAATAATGTACGGGTTAGGTAATTCCCGGGTTTACCAGAAGATCTATGACATTAAGCAGAAATAACAGTTAAAAGCCAAAATATTCCAGGAAAGAAATGTGTTCTCTGTCAGAATAAAAGGCTGAAATTGAGAAGTGACAACAAAAGTAAGATGGGAATTTCCTAACCGATCATAAATCCAACCTTAATTCATATGAACACATACTCGAACTTGTAGCATGTACTGGAGTTATTGTAGGTCATTTTGCAGTTACTGTTAACGCATCTTGAGTTGTTATTTAAATTGAACTTGCTGTTCTCTTAGTGGAGACAACATTTCTGCCTATGATTCTTGAGAGTTGCTAAGCTTTATTTTCCTCTACTGTAATTAAATGGACATAATATAAAATTAACAATTTCAACCATTTGTCAGTGTACAGCTCTGTGGCATTAAATTCATTCACGTTGTTGGGCAATATCACCACCATTCATCTCCAGAATGCTTTTATCTTCCCAAAACTGAATCTCTATACCATTAAACAATAACTTCCCATTTCCCTTTCTACTTAGCCTCTGGAAATAACCATTCCACTTTATGTCTTTTTGAATTTGATGCTTCTAGGTAGCAGATGTAAGTGGAATCACAAAATATTTGTATTTTTGTGACTGGCTTATTTCTTTTTTTTTATTTATTTATTTATTTATTTTTTTTTTTATTGCATTTTAGGATTTGGTGTACATGTGTAGAACATGCAAGACAGTTCCATAGATCATGGCTGTGTGTTTTGCTTCCTTCTACCCCTTCACCCACATTTGGCATTTATCCCCAGGCTATACCTCCCCCGCTCCCCCTCCCTTCGGGCCCTCCCCTTTTCCCCCCACTAGACCCCAGTGTTCAGTACTCCCCTCCCTGTGTCCATGTGTTCTCACTTTTCCTCACTAATGACTGCTTTCCACAGAATTTTACAGAAGGCGAGCCTGCAGGAAATTGACTGGGATCTGTCAACTCCTTATCTCTTTGTCTAATTCCCAGTAGCCTCATCAATACTTTGTTGACCTGTGACACTCACTAACACTAACACTTTTGCCTATACACTCACACTTCATCTTTTGATAGCCTAAAGTAGAACATCAGTGTTCTAGCTCTGGTCCAAATATTGGCTGTCTGACTGCATCCATCTGAGCCCTTTATAGTAGGTAATTTGAAGAGCAATTGAATTACCTATAACAAAATTAGTTTTGAAATGGTAGAAATGTGCTTTATTAAGAGTAGGTTTTTCCACAATACTTAAATTCCCAGGCCACTTTTTTCTCTTAACTTCACTTTTTCCTTAGTAGGCTTATAGCAGGATTACCATTTATCGTTAATTGTTCGCTAGTTTTGTGGATAAGTATACAGAATCAACATAATTGGCCTCTTGTATTCATTTGATGGAGAATAGTATGGAGGCAACTCATGGATGAAAAGAAGGCAAAATCCAAATAAGTTTTATTCATAGTTCCAGGCCCTCCAAATTTTATCAAGGCTAGAAATCGGCCTATATGAATTGGTAATGTAATTAAGAGTGATAAAAATGAGAAATGAGAATAGAGTGATTTTTTTTTGAGAAAAGGTTAAAAAAAGTACTAGTGGAAAGATTTTTTTTTTAATTGAAGAAAGGTTATTTTATTCTTTACTTTGTTGTTGTTGTTATTTTCCCCCTTCACACTTTATGTTTGGAGATGTCTGTAAGATGCAGATGTTGGATTCTCATCTCCTCCTATTACCACAGGTTATTTTGAGGCCCAGAGTTTCTGGATCCATCCTTGTGTCACTAGAGAAAGAATGGCAGAATGGCATAGCAACATCTTCCCTCTTTCCACTGCTTTCCTATGGAGTCAAGGCTGGGAAGGCAGGATATCTGGGTGTCCCAAGACTATAGACTAGACAAAGAGGACAAACATGAACCATATAACCTCGTGAGTAGCTGAGACCATAGGCACATGTCACCAGGCTGTGCTCATTTTTGTATCCTTTCATAAAGATAGGGTCTTGTAATGTTGCCCAAATTGATATCAAACTCCCAGCTTTAACTGATCCTCCCACCTTGGCCTACCAAAAGTCCTATAGGCCGTTAAAGGCAAAGAACAAACATTAGCAGATTTGATATTGTATGTGAAGGACCTGCCTTAGTGGTATTCCAAGAGAACATCTGCAGGTACAGGGAAGGAATCAGCTCTGTCCTGGCCTAATCCTGTAATTAGGAAGCTGAGAAGAAAATGCCAAATGGGCCTTTGAATGCCATCTGCTGTACACTATATACAAAAATCAGAGCTTTGACTATGTAATGCTTACCGCAGAAAACAGAAAAGTGTAATCCAATACATTTTTCAACCAGTCAGGTAGACTTACGCAAACATTGTAGTTAAAAAAGTTATTCTAAGTAGATGATATTTCAATATTAAATATTTTTAAAGTTTAATCTTGGAATATGAACTTTGATAAATGAAAGCTATTCATCAAAATTCAATGGAATATTTCTATTAAATTGAGGAGTATGATCGTTAATTTTGTGTGCCAATTTGACTAGACCATGGGGTACCCAGATGTTTGGTTAAGCATTATTTCTGAGTGTGTCTCTCAGGTGTTTTTGAATGGAATTAATATTTGAGTTGGTAGACTGAATAAGACAGATCCCTCCCCAGTGTGAGTGAGACTCATCCAATCCCCAGAAGGCCTTAAAGGGCTGAATAAGAATTCTCTCTCTCTGCCCGATAGTCTTCAAGTTTGAATATTGATCTTCTCCTGCTTTTTCACTCAGACTTTGGCAGGGACTGAAAACATCAGCTCTCCTGGTTTTCAGGCATGTGGATTAGAACTGGAAATATACTATTGGCTCTTGTGGCTCCCCATCTTGCCAACTTCAAATCTTGGACTTGGCCTTTATACTTGTATGAGCCAATTCCTTACAGAAAATCTCTATTCCTTTTTTCTCTCTCTACACACACACACACACACACACACACACACACACACACACACACACACACACACATTTTACTATAAGGAATTGGCTGTTTTACTTGTGTGTGTGTATGTATATATATGCCATAAACTATATTCATATCTTATTGGTTCTGTTTCTGTGGAGAACTCAAACTAAAATAAAGAGTGATATTACACTGTTTTCATTTTCTAGCAGTTATTTTATTTTAGAGAGCAGGAAACATGCGGTAAATGATTTGTTTATTGTTCACACTGTATATTGGCTTCTGGTTTATATGGTTTTTCAAAAAATTTAAGTTATAGAAGGCCGAATATCTATTTCAGTACAGAAACAAGAATGTACTGAGATCTATGAATGCAAGATCTTTGTATTTGCAAATAAATGTTTTGACTGTCAGCAGTTATGGGGGCTTAAGGAAAGAAATCTAGAAAGAACCATATTTCTCTGCTGAATTCTTATAAATATTATTTTAACTTTGAGTCACGTAATTCATAATACAACCTATTTTAAATTATATAATTTTTTTTAACAGAGCTTATATATCTCCACATCATAAACCTTTATTATTTTCTCTTTGGTATAGTATATTCTAGAAACTCTCTGCTATATTGATATAGAGGTTGGAATTATGCTTTCCGTGGAAGTATTTCTGACTACTTTATGACAAGTTACAGGGCCTTTCATGCTCATTTAAATCTTGCCCTTTTCCATAAACCAGTTTAAAATTCCATGGGGATTTATAGTTTATAAAAACCTTTAAAATGTGTAATTTGTTTTAATTATCACAACTTCGTGAGTTAGACCTTATTATTATCACTTTTCACCAGAGGAAACTGAAGCTGAGCGAGATTAAGAGAGACTTGCCTAAAGCCATAAGGTGAATAAGTGGCAAGAGCTGAGCTAGAATTTCCAGAAAAATGTATCTGTAAAGGTTCTTGCTACTGGCATTTAGTCCTAATTGCATCCTGTAAACTAAGACATTTTTACAGTTTTCTGTACTTACTACACTGATTCTTTCATTTCCCAACATTTGGAGGACATCGACTTCTAATTCTGGATGCATGTAGTTGGATTATACTAGAAAATCTCTTGTAAGTTGTCTACTTTTCTAGAGATTTTAGTGTCTAAGAGTTATTACCAGCTATAATTATCCCAAATATGTTTTGAATAGGTGCTAAAAATTCTATTTGTAGGAACTGATTCTAATTGATTAAAGATTTTCTTTAAATTTCAGATAAAGCAACAACCACCAATATTTAAATTTTCTTTTAAAGTATGCATCCAGAGGGAATGATGATTTAAATGTTTATTTGAGCTGTATTTATTCTTAGATAGCATATTTAAAATATGCAAAATGAATTGTCATCCTCTGTGGCCTGAAGTAGAATATCTGTCCTTAAGTAATTACACTCCTGTCACAAAAGCCTCTTGAAAAAGACAGCATTGCTTAGGAAAGCTGAGAGTGTAGCCTCAGAAGTCCTAAGTTCAAACCACTGTCTGCAGAATTGTTGCTCATGAAGCCCTCCTCCTGAGCTGCAATTAGGTGAACAGCATCTTAAGATCACCCAATTGTCTGGACTCTATACCTTGTTTTTCTCTACCTGCTCAGCTGATTCCTAGAAGCTGAAAGTGATACTATTTCTGTGTGTGTAGATTCATGAATATGTGTTTTGGGAGAGAGGCATTTGTGTGTGTTCTACTCATCCCACATCACTTTGAGGATGTGCAACAATAAAGTGTACATATATTAAAATATTTGTTTTGGGTATGCAGGTCACTTGTTGGAGGAGCACAACCTCCAGTGTAATAAAAAAGTTCATGTCTTTGTCTTTTCAGAAACAAATCTAATTTGGTCCTAAGAAAGGTGTGTAGCTTACTAGGGAGCCAGCTACCAAAGAGAGTTCTTCCCTCCTGGCCCCAGAAGCTGAATGGATCCCGAATCAACTGCAGGCTCACTGATGCAAGGAGTGCTGGACATGGGCTTCAGCCACATGACATAGAACAGTAACCTCTATTAATTTATTTTCATTATACTTTAAGTTCTGGGGTACCTGTACAGAATGTACAGGTTTGTTACGTAGGTACACATATGCCATGGTGGTTTCCTGCATCCATCAGCCCATCTTCTACATTAGATATTTCTCCTAATGCTATCCCTCCCCTAGACCCCACCCCACAACAGGCCCTGGTGTGCGATGTTCCCCTGCCTGTGCCCATGTGTTCTCATTGTTCAATACCCACTTATGAGTGACAACGTGCCATGTTTGGTTTTCTGTTCTTGTGTCAGCTTGCTGAGAATGATGGTTTCCAACTTTATCCATGTCCCTGCAAAGGACACAAACTCATCCATTTTGATGACTGCATAGTGTTCCATGGTGTATATGTGCCACATTTTCTTTATCCAGCCTTTCATTGATGGACATTTGGGTTAGATCCAAGTCTTTGCTATTACAGTGCTGCATAAACATAATGTGTGCATGTGTCTTTATGATAGAATGATTTACAATACTTAGGGTATATGTCCAGTAATGGGACTGCTGAGTCAAATGGTATTTCTATTTCTAGGTCCCTGAGGAATCACCACACTGTCTTCCACAGTGGTTGAACTAATTTACACTCCCACCAACAGTGTAAATGTCTTCCTATTTCTCCACATCTTCTCCAGCATCTGTGGTTTCCTGATTTTTTTAATGATTGCGATTCTAACTGGTGTGAGATGGTATCTCAATGTGGTTTTGATTTGCATTTCCCTAATGACCAGTGATGATGAGCTTTTTTCATATGTTTGTTGGCTGCATAAATGTCTTTTTAAAAGAAGTGTCTGTTCATATCCTTCACCCACATTTTGATGGGATTTTTTTTCCTTGTAAAGTTGTTTAAGTTCTTTGTAGATTCTGGATATTAGCCCTTTGTCAGATGGGTAGATTGCAAAAATTTTTTCCCATTCTGTGGTTGCATGTTCATTATAATGATGTTTCTTTTGCTGTGCAGAAGCTCTTAAGTTTAATTAGATCTCATTTGTCTATTTTGGCTTTTGTTGCCATTGCTTTTGGTGTTTTCATCATGTCTCTCAGTTTCAGGAGATTTTGGGCTGAGACGATGGGGTCTTCTAAATATACAATCATGTCATCTGCAAATAGAGACAATTTAATTTCCCCTTTTTCTAACTAAATACCCTTTACTTCTCTTTCTTGCCTGATTGTCCTGGCCAGAACTTACAATACTATGTTGAATAGAAGTGGTGAGAGAGGTCATCCTTGTGTCAGTTTTCAAAGGAAATGTTTCCAGTTTTTGCCCATTCAGTATGATAATGGCTGCGGGCTTGTCATAAATGGCTTTTATTATTTGAGATACATTCCATCCATACCTACTTTATTGACAGTTTTTAGCATAAAGCGCTGTTGAAATTTGTCAAAGACCTTCTCTGCATCTGTTGATATAATTATGTGGTTTTTGTCTTTGCTTCTGTTTATGTGGTGGATTACATTTATGGATTTGTGCATGTTGTATCAGCCTTCCATCCCAGGAATGAAGCTGACTTGATCATGGTTGAAAAGCTTTTTGATGTGCTGTTGGACTCTGTTTGCCGGTATCTTATTGAAGATTTTTGCATCAGTGTTTTTTATGGATATTGGCCTGAAATTTTCTTTGTAGTTGTATCTCTGCCAGGTTTTGATATCAGGATGACATTTGTCTCATAAAATGAGTTAGGGAAGATTCCTTCTTTTTGTATTGTTTGGAATAGTTTCAGAAGGAATGGCACCAGCTCCTCTTTGTACCTCTGGTAGAATTCAGCTATGAACCCATCTGGTCCTGGACTTTTTTTGGTTGGTAGGCTGTTAATTTCTGCCTCAATTTCAGAATTTGTTGGTCTATTCAGGGATTCAGCTTCTTCCTAGTTTAGTATTGGGAGGATGTAAGTGTCCAGGAATTTATCCATTTCTTCTAGATTTATTGGTTCATTTGTATAGAAGTGTTTGTTGTATTATTTGATGGTAGTTTGTGATTCTGTGGAATCAGTGGTGATATCCCCTTTATCATTTTTTATTGCATCTACTTGATGGTTCTCTCTTTTCTTCTTTATTAGTCTGGCTAGAGGTCTATCTATTTGTTGATATTTTCAAAAAACCAGCTCCAACATTGATTTTTTGAAAGGTTTTTTGTGTGTCTATCTCCTTCAGTTCTGCTCTAATCTTAGTTATTTTTTGTCTTCTCCTAGCTTTTGAATTTGTTGATCTTGCCTCTTTAATTCTTTATATCATTAGAGTATTGATAGGGTATCATTAGAGTATTGATAGAAGTTAGGGTATTGATTTCATATGTTTCATTTCTCTTGTGGGCATTTAGTGGTATAAATTTCCCTCTAGACACTGCTTTAAATGTGTCCCAGAGATTCTTGTACATTGTGTCTTCATTCTCATTGGTTTTGAAGAACATCTTTATTTCTGCTTCATTTCATTATCCAGTAGTCATTCAGGAGTAGGTTGTTCAGTTCCCATGTAGTTGTGCTGTTTTGAGTGAGTTTCTTAATCCTGGGTTCTAATTTGATGGCACAGTGGTCTGAAAGACTGTTTGTTATGATTTCCATTCTTTTCCATTTGCTGAGGAGTGTTTTACTTCCAATTATGTGGTCAATTTTAGAATAAGTGTGATGTGGTGTTGAGAAGAATGTATATTCTATTGATTTGGGGTGGAGAGTTCTGTAGATGTCTATTAGGTTCAGTTGGTGCAGATCTAAGTTCAAATCCTGGATATCCTTGTTAATTTTCTGTCTCGTTGATCTAATATTGACAGTGGGGTGTTAAAGTCTCCT
>CAUYOR010003482.1:0-49920 GCA_963573925.1 Callimico goeldii
AATGATGACTGGATAAACAATGAAATGAAGACACAAATAAACATACTTGAAACCAATGAGAACAAAGACACACTGTGCCAGAATCTCTGGGACACATTTAACGCAGTGTGTAGGGGGAAATTTATACCAATAAATGCCCAAATGAGAAATGAGAAAAGATTTAAAATCAACACCCTATCATCCAAATTGAAAGAGCTAGAGGAGCAAGATCAAAAAATTTCAAAAGCTAGCAGAAGACAAGAAATAACTAAGATCAGAGCAGAACTGAAGGAGATAAACACACAAAAAACTCTTCAAAAAATCAATAAACCCAGGAGCTGGTTTTTTGAAAAGATCAACAAAATAGGCAGACTGCTAGCCAGACTAATAAAAAAGAAAAGAGAGAAGAACCAAATAGATACAATAAAAAAATGATAAAGGAGATATCACCACAGATTCCACAGAAATACAAACTACCATCAGAGATTACTACAAACAACTTTATGCACATAAACCAGTAAATCTGGAAGAAATGGATAAACTCCTGGACCCTTACACTCTCCCAAGACTAAACCAGGAAGAAGCTGAATCCCTGAATAGACCAATAACAAGGTCTGAAGTTGAGGTAGTGATTAATAGTCAACCAGCAAAAAAAGTCCAGACCCAGACAGTTCACAGCTGAATTCTAGCAGATGTACAAAGAGGAACTGGTACCATTCCTTCTGCCACTATTCCAAACAAAACAAAAAGGGAATCCTCCCTAACTCATTTTTTGAGACCAATATCATCCTGATACCAAAACGTGGCAGAGACACAACTACAAAAGAAAACTTCAGGCCAATATCCATGATGAACATAGACGCAAAAATCTTCAATAAAATACTGGCAAACTGAATGTAACACCACATCAAAAAGCTTACCCATCACGACCAAGTAGGCTTAGTTTTTTGCATATGTTGAATCTATGCAAAATCTATATGCAAATCTATAAATGTAATCCATCACATAAACAGAACCAAAGACAAAAGCCACACAATCATCTCAATAGATGGGCCTTCAACAAAATTCGACAGCATTTTATGCTAAAAACTCTCAATAAACTAGGTATCAATGGAATATATCTCAAAATAATAAAAACTATTTATGACAAACACACAGCCAACATTGGAAGCATTCCCTTTGAAAACTGGCACTAGACAAGGATGCCCTCTCTCACCATTCCTATTCAATATAGTAGAGGAAGTTCTAGCCAGAGCAATCAAGCAAGAAAAAGAAAGAAAAGTATTCAGTTAGGAAAAAAGGAAGTCAAATTGTCTCTATTTGCAGATGACATAATTGTATGCTTAGAAGACTCCATCATCTCAGTCCAAAATCTCCTTAAGATGATAAGCAACATCAGCAAAGTCTCAGGATACAAAATCAATGTGCAAATATCACAAGCATTCCTATACCCCAGTAACAGAGAGAGAGCCAAATCAAGAGAAAACTCCCATTCACAATTGCTACAAAGAAAATAAAATACCTAGGAATAAAACTAACAAGGGATGTGAAAGACCTCTTCAAGGAGAACTGAAAACCACTACTCAAGGAAATAAGAGAGGACACAAACAGATGGAAAAACATTCCATGCTCATGGTTAGGAAGAATCAATATTGTGAAAATGGCCACACTGCCCAAAGTAATTTATAGATTCAATGCTATTCCCATCAAGCTACCATTGACCTTCTTCACAGAACTGGAAAAAAAACACTTTAAACTTCATATGTAACCAAAAGAGAACCCACATAGCCAAGACAATCCTAAGCAAAAGGAACAAAGCTGGAAGCATCACACTATCTGACTTCAAACTATACTACAAGGCTGCTGTAATCAAAACAGCATCGTACTGGTACCAAAACAGAGATACAGACCAATAGAACAGAACAGAGGCCTCAGAAGCAACACCATACATCTACAGCCATCTGATCTTTGACAAACCTGACAAAAACAAGCAGTGGGGAAAAGGTTCCCTCTTTAATAAATGGTGTTGGGAAAACTGGCTAGCCATGTGCAGAAAGCAGAAACTGGACCCCTTCCTTACACCTTACACTAAAATTACTCCAGATGGATTAAAGATTTAAACATAAGAACTAACACCATAAAAACCCCAGAATAAAACCTAGGCAAAACCATTCAGGACTTAGGCATGAGCAAGGACTCCATGACTAAAACATCGAAAGCATTGGCAACAAAAGTCAAAAGAGACAAATGGGATCTAATTAAATTTAAGAGTTTCTGCACAGCAAAAGAAACAATCACTAGAGTGAAGCAGCAACCAACAGAATGGGAAAAAATTTTTGCAATCTACCCATCTGACAAAGGGATAATATCCAGAATCTACAAAGAACTAAAGCAGATTTGCAAGAAAAAAAAAGCCCATTCAAAAGTGGGCAAATGATATGAACAGGCACTTTTCAAAAGAACACATTTATGAGGCCAACAAACATATGATAAAATGCCCAACACCACTGGTTATTAGAGAAATGCAAATCAAAACCACATTGAGATACCATCTCACACCAGTTAGAACAGTGATCATTAAAAAATATGGAGACAGGCTGGGCGCGGTGGCTCAAGCCCGTAATCCCAGCACTTTAGGAGGCCGAGGCGGGTGGATCACGAGGTCATGAAATCGAGACCATCCTGGTCAAAATGGTGAAACCCCATCTCTACTAAAGATACAAAAAATTAGCTGGGCATGGTGGCACGTGCCTGTAATCCCAGCTACTTGAGAGGCTGAGGCAGGAGAATTGCCTGAACCCAGGAGGCAGAGGTTGCAGTGAGCCAAGATAGCGCCATTGCACTCCAGCCTGGGTAACAAGAGTGAAACTCCGTCTCAAAAAAAAAAAAAGAATACAGACCGTATATGACAAATCCACAGCTAACATTATATTGAATGGGGAAAAAGCTGAAAGCTTTTTCTCTAAGAACTGGAATAAGACACTTTCTTCACATCTATTAACCATAGTAAAGGAAGTCTTAGAAAATTCAAGCAAGAGAAAAAGATAAAAGGTATCCATACTGGAAAACAGGTAGTCAAAGTGTTCCCCTTTTCTGATAACATGAACTTATGTCTCAAGAAACCTAACAATTTTACAAAACTTCTTAGATTTGATAAATGAATTCAGTAAAGTTGCAGAATACAAAATCCATGTACAAAAATCAGTACTGTTTCTATGCACCAATTATGGACTAGCTGAGAAAGAAATCAAAAAGCAACCATATTTACAATGGCTATAAAATAAAACCACACATAGGAATACATTTATCTAAGGAGGTGAGAGATTCATACAAGAAAAACTACAAAACTGATTAAAGCAATCAAAGATGACACAAATAAATGGCTTATAACATTGAACATCTTTAGAATACTGTTCAGCTATGTATCTCCTCATACCTACTATGATGGCTAATTTTATGACATTTGACTGAACTGTGAGATACTCAGATAACTGGTTAGGTATTATTTCTGGATGTGTCTGTAATGGTATGTACAAGAGATTAGGATTTGAGTTGGTGGACTGAGTAAAGCCTATGGTCTTCCTTATTGTGAGTGGGCATCATCCAACCTGTTCAGAGCCCAATAAAATAATGAGGAAGAAAAAGGTTGAATTTATTATTTGCCTGACTGCTTCAATTAGCACAACAATCTTCATTTGTCCTTGGCACTCTTGGTTCTCGGGCCTTCAGACTCAGACTGGAATCTTCACCATTAACTATCTATCTGGCTTTCAAGCCTTTGAATTACACCACAGGTTTTCTTGAATCCACAGCACATAGAGGGGAGATTTTAGGACTTCTCAGTCTCCATAGTCATATGAGACAATTTCTTATAATATGTTTCCTTCTAGAGCTATATCTATCTATCTATCTACTATCTATCATCTACCTATCTAATCTATTTATTTATCTATCTGTCCTGTTTGTACAGGATTCTAGCAAAGCCTGACTAATACACCTACCATTCTAAAAGGTGACCATGCCAAAAAAATGTGATTTTAAAGGTTGTTTTGTTCAGTTACAAACTGGAATAGCATGACACAATAAAAATGATTTAAATACACACTAAAATATCATAAATTTCCATCTTATAATCCTAGTCTCCTCTAATCTTTCACTCCAGCTCTCCTCCCACATAACACTTTATATGAGTCTTCCTTTTTATTTCTTCTTTAATTGTTTTTGTTTTTACTTGAAATTTAAGTGTGAGCTCCAAAGACTTCCTTCTACCTAATTAATAGCTTATAGAAGTATCTCTTAACAATTCCAGGGTATATCTCTGAAAGAATTGTCTTATGAGTGTCTAAGAATATAGTTTTTTCTTGTCTAAGAATGTATTTTTTTCTTGAAATCTGGTAATCATGTGTAACAACCTTGGTCTCTGAAATCACTCAATGAAATATATAACCATTTGAATAACTAATTTCTTTTCAGTTTTTTTTATGACTCACAAAAGATGTTTGACACACTGTAATGGGTTGGATTGTGTTTCCCCCAAATTCATCTGTTGAAGTCCCAACTCCTAGTAACTCAGAATGTAAACTTATTTGGAGATAGGGTCTTTATAGAGGTAATTAAAAGGGAAGTGAGATCACTAAAGTAAAGTAGTATTACCAAGATGGGCATTATCTAATATGACTGGTGTCCCAATTTAAAAAATGGACATTGAGATGTAGAAAGAGAGAAGATGAAATGAAAACTCGGAAAGAAGATGTCCGTTTATAAGCCAATGAGAGTGTTAGAATATATCCTTCCATTACAACTTACATAAGGAACCAGCTCTAAAAATTTGGATTTCTATTTACCAGAACTGTGAAACAATACCATTCTCTTTTATTTGCTGATTCTTTATGATGCGAGTTATGTCTTATTTAGTTGTATTTCTCGCATCTAACATAGGACAACTACTGATGCTTATTTGGTGTTTTTTTTAATTGAATGAGCAAATTATTTCACATTTATTTCCTCGCAGTCTTGATGGCAAGAACCATGTGCTTAGCAACTATAAATGACTGACATCTAATGCTTCTTGAATAATATTTGTAAAATTATTTATTCATTCGATATATTTGTTGAGTTCCTATAATTTACTGGGCACTATGCTTAGTTCTGGGAACATTTCTATGAGTAAAACCAACCAAATATTTGCATCTTGAAAATTAAACCTTCTAAAGTGACAGAATAAATATGTAAAATAATATATGAATAAGACAAGTAGCAATTATTCTAAATAGTATGGAACAAGTAGCTTAGTGATATTATATAAAGTAACTGGCCAGGACTAGGTTTATAGGCACTCCATAAATATTTGTTAAATTAGTAAAGAAAGACCATAGGCAGTGTGGTAAAGAAAGGCTCCTCTGAAGAGATAAAATTCAAGCCCACAGCTGAGAAATTTACCCCAGATACGAAGTCATTCATGCAGAGAGTTAGAGAAACAGCATTCAGGAAAAGGGAACCGCAAGTTTATAGATGCTAATGTAGGAAAAAAATTGGGTTTGTGCAAGCAATAGAAAAGGAGCCAGTGAAGCTGAATCCAGGTTGTATACTGTGAATCTGGAGAATTAAGTAGCAGCCAGACCACCTATGGCCCCATAAGTCATTGATAGAGAGCCCAGAATTCATTGTCATTGCACTGGTAATCCTGGGAGGTTTTAAAACTGCAATGTAACATGACTTTTACGGTTTTCAAAAGATTACTCTTAAGTTCGTGCTGAATAGAGTGTAAGGGGCCAGAAATTGAAGCAGAGACCATTATAGTTAGGAGGTCGTTGTCTGGTATCTTGATGAAAGGTGATGGTACTTTAACTTAGATGGTAGAAATTGAAATAGAAATAGGATTGATTTATTTGGAATTTAGCACCAATAGAATTTGGCCAAGAATTACCTGTTGTGCTTTAGCAAATGGCAAAAATCAAGGTTGACTTCAGCCCCGAAGTTCTCCTCTTTCTATACCTTCTCGATCTAAATGTAAAGCATCAACTGTGCTGAGAGTGTAGCCTGTGACTATGAAAGCTGATTAGAAAAACATTTAGATTTGAACACAGCCTAACCAAGTAAAGTTAATTCTGAAGACAAGGTAATCTATTATTCAAATTCACATCTTCTGTACTGAGTTTGGCATATAGCTCGTGTTTGATAAATGTTTGTAGATGAATACCTACATGCTAGATATGAGAAATAGAAAATGATGATTAAACAATTGGATTTGGTTTGGGAATTCATTTTTATACCATGTGAGCTTAAAATCTAATGCATTTATAAAAAATATTTTCTAGAGCTCCTTTCTCTTTCACAGAGAGCATATTATTTGATGAATGTATCTGCTAACATGTCAGGATAGATATGATAATTCTAACATATACATCTGGAAGGTGAAGCTTTGAAGAACTAAGTTACTTGCCAGCAAGTGACAAGGGTGGTCTGTAGTCACAGGTCTTCTGAATCCTAAGTCTTTGTGTAATTGACTCTCCTGTGGTCCTTCCATGTATATTTGGGCTGGTGGAAGCATGTCGCAGTGGAAAGACCACTGACCTAGCTTTTAGGAAATCTTCCTAGGCATAACCCTCACAATTGGCTTTGTAACTGTTTGGACAGATTGTAGACAATTGGTTAAATAGAAATATAATTCAACCTTTCTGAGGTTTACTAGTCTAGTCTGTAACATAGGGAAATTAGAATTGATGAGTTTTAAGATCATTTCTATAGCAAAAATAAATGAAGTGTTCAATCGAACAACCAATTGGGAGAAACCGTAAAACTTCCCCTTTCCCACTGTGTTTTCTGCACACATATTATATTGTATCCCTTGTTTATTTATTTACTTAATTACTTCCTTACTATAAATTTATTGGGAAGTGACTGATTCCAAGAAAGCACAAAAATGTTCTGATAAAACAAATACAATTATTTTGTATCAGAGACGTATGTCAGAAAAGCTTTGTACATGAACGTGACTTGGAGTTGGCAATACATTGGTAAAACTATATATATATATATATATATATATATATATATATATATATATATATAGAGAGAGAGAGAGAGAGAGATAGCTATAGAGAGATAGATAGATCTAATTGCTATTTTTGCCTCCTGGTGTTATAAAGTAAATATATTTTCCAGCTCTTTAAAGAGTAGAAAGCTATGACACAAGGGCCGGGTGCAGTGGCTCAAGCCTGTAATCCCAGCACTTTGGGAGGTCGAGGAAGGTGGATCACGAGGTCAACAGATCGAGATCATCCTGGTCAACATGGTGAAACCCCGTCTCTACTAAAAATACACAAAATTAGCTGGGCATGGTGGCGCGTGCCTGTAATCCCAGCTACTTGGGAGGCTGAGGCGGGAGAATTGCCTGAACCCAGGAGGCGGAGGTTGCAGTGAGCCGAGATCGCTCCATCTCAAAAAAAAAAAAAAAGAAAGCTATGACACAAATTGGGAATTTTTATCATGCTTACTCCTACATTTCAAGCAACATAGTCCAATGCCTGATCCAAATATAATAACACAATTACCTGAGTTTCTTTTGTCTTTGTTTTTACACCTATTGTATATAGAAAAGGCACAGGTTTGTAGCTGTGTGCATTTTCCCACATATAAGACAGTAAGATTTAAAAAGAGTTTCTGGAAGGTAAATTCAGGCTAGGCAATAGATATTTATGGTTTTGACTCAGAAGATGATCAGAGAGGAAATAACTGCAGAAGGACTAACTGTATAGAAAATAAATCAACAAGTACTTACAATCTTTTAGTCTGAAAACAATAATCTAAAATCAATTTATTGTCATTTATCAAAATATGTATTATGTGTATTTAATATAGAATTTGAATAACAAAATAAGTGTACGTATAGAATTCTGTAGCTACAAATCACATGTAAAGTTTTAAGTGCTTTAGGTTCGGAGTACAATGGCAGAGTAACAAGAATCATATGTGCTACATTTGAAATTTTTAATAAAGAAGAGATAAAATAGTAAGAAAAGTAAAAGAGAATACACAAACAAAAAAGAGGGGAAAACAAAAAGGGTAAGTTTGCAGGTTGTAAAAGGGAAAAGAAATACTAGCTAGAAAGAAAACTATTTTCATAGTTTGAAAATGACTGCCAAAAAAAATGTATGCACAAAGGAAGTGTGTCCCACAGTTTGCAGATGTTTCTGCCAAGTGTAAATTTATACATGTTCTATTGAATCAAATTTTATCAGTTTATAACAGCTGCTGTTGACAGCTGTGATTATTCAGTAATTATATGACAAGTTTGACTAATTAGTTATCAGTCATTCCTTTGAAAGTGCCCTTGTTATTTGTGTGTTGATAATAATTTATTTGCAATCACCTATTTTTGATCTTCTCTCTCCTATGTAAAACTGTGAGGTACATTAATACTGTATATACAAGTTTAATATCACATAAATGTGTTCCTATGTAGAGTTTTATATTAATAGAATAAAAAAACGAGAATGAAATTGACTACCTATTTCATTATGTAGAAAAATACATTTACTTCAGAAAATTATATTGTCTTGCTCTCGATGGGCCAGTGGTGGAAAATATATTTGTTGTTTTCAGTAAAGTAATTATTCGGATATGACATGAAAAATGGTTACTAAATGCTGATGATGACAGAAAATAACAGGCAAACACTTAAAAATAACTTGAAAAAGAAGGATTTGGCAAAATGGAATCAACATGAAGAACGGCCAAGTAATTGTCCACTTTAATTGATAGCTCAATGTCCAGACTACCAACATCTGGTATAAGTAAGGTATACTCCTCTATATACTCTTCGTAAACATTGTGATTTAACTTGTAAATTTATCTACCCTAGTTCTAAAATTACGGCAATTCCCAAATTGTTTAGAATGTGCAATCCCTGAGATAAACAAACTCGAAGCACAAATTCAACACACAAGGAATTTTTTTCTTTTTGAATTAAAACTGTTAGATTTGTTTCCCACCCCCATGTCCAATCTCTGCTCATCATGGAGAATTTCCCACAGCCACAGCCAAATGTTTTAATTTATAGAACATTCTACATTTTGCCACTGGCAATGAAATCCCAACTAATAAGTTGCACTAGCGAGAAGTATATGCGATCTGTCAAGCATATAATTTTAAAGTTTAACATGCATAATATGTTTATACAATTTATCAAAGCACATCTTTTTTAAAAGAAAGAATAAAAGATACTTATAAATAGTTTATCCTTACAGCATTGCTTTTTAAATGAACTATTCTTAATTGCTAAGTAATTGAAATTTACATTTAAGGCAATTATTTTCATTTAATTTAGATCCATCATCAAAAAACATGAACAATGTCATGGTTTTAATAAACATAAAGAGAAGTAAGTACCATTCTTAAGAAAAGTAAGATAAATTAGCCAAATAGATTTATTTTGGTATATGTCCTTGTTTACACCTTACTGAAAATTTTGGTATTTTGCATAATTATCCTGGCTTAAATGCTGAGAATGTCTGAGCTTTTAGAATATTGTAATATTTTTCTGAAAATATGACCATATTCTACTTTGTATTGAGATGGAGAGAGAAGTGCGTATTTTAATGGCATACCTCTATGATCTTGATGAAGATCAATAATTTATTTTCATTTTATTAATACAGGTATTAGACACTGCCAGGATGCCTGCATAGGTGATATGACCTGGACAGGGCAAGGAAACATTCCTATTATACTTAAAATTCATTGGGACATAAGTAGGTAGTAACTAGAGATTACTACAAGTCTTCTATTTCCCAGATAGTTGTATTAATCAGAATTCTTATCATCAAAATTCATGTCTATTTTGATAATTCGTAAACCACCCAAGTTGCTAGGTTGAAGTATTTTCCCACTATCTCACATTTTAGGCTTCTTCTTGGGCCTTTAGGCTTGTAAACTTCTAGAGACTTAAGTTGGAAAGTAATGTGGCATTTTAGAAAAAGGAGCATGTCATAATTAAAACATAAAATAAAAAAGCTAAGGAAAAGTATTTGTAGGGATTTCCGAGTGGGGCCATTCATAAACAATAAGAAACAGAAAGAACAACCATACACAACTAATAAGGAATGGCAGAGTACCTGTGTCCTCTCCAATTTTTCACTGTCTTTATTCTTTTGATAGTTGTAAAATATCATAAGGAATGCATGGTTATGAGAATGGAATCTGGTAAGGGTAAAATTAGAAAATCAATCATCTCAACTTTGCAATAAAAGATTAAAGTATATACTGAAGGTGTGGATCAATTAAGCATACCTTTCACATGGACGATGAAACCTTTTTCATATCTTCATTTTGCTGATTTAAAATCTTCTCTCTGTTCTTCATCAAAGAAAACTAAAGGCTATTCAACACACACACACACGCACAGGCACACACACATACACATGCATCCACAGACACACACATACTATCCTAATGTTAGATTGTTTTGCATGTCTGGACTCCTAGATACACATTATTTACTATATGAAAAAAGAATCACACAAGGCATGGTCTCTGGAATCAGAAATAACAGGGAGCCAATAATGACATTATAATTTATTAGCAGAATGATCTTGCATATGCTATGTATTTCTATGCATTTCCTCAAAGCTTTAGTTTTTTTACATGTTGATTGGGATTACACTCACCTTCCATTCAATTATTAGGAGGCTTACATGAGAAGACACATGCAAAGCAATCAGCAAATACCAAGTTCTCAATAGCACAGGTTGTGTACTTATTTATCCATTAAGTTGCTAAGAAAAATATAGAATGTTCCAGAAGACTTCAAAATTTGGCCCTCTGAGTTTGCAAAATGTTAAGGGTAGATTTAGGTAAGCCGGGTTTTCCTTTCTACTTTTACTTCAATTCTCCAACCATCCATCAAAATTATCTACAAGAAAAATGATTATTACTCATTTCCAGGTTTTTGCTACCCATTCTCAGTGCTAATTCAAATTTTATTTTATTTCAATTTATACTTTCTATATCTAAAGAGAGACTTTGTACATTGAATAGAATCTGCTCCTTGTGTAAATTATGCTTTTCACTTGTACCAAAGAAGAAATATAGATATTGAGGCTATATTGTTAATACTCCGTTAAAATATATTTTATAAAGGAAATCTCAATATCAAAATAACTAACATCCCAGCTAATGGCCCACTAATTTGATATTCAAAGATAGCAAATAGCAAGTGAGCACAAGCATGTGTATTTTTCTGTTAGTTTTACTGCAACAGCATGTGCTCCATAGGAGTCTCAGTAGAAGAGATATGAAGTTGGATTTGTTTGCATCCAAATAATTAAAAGAATAAAAATATTTCTCTGCTAAGTAGTGAAAATGCAAGCCTTGTGCTCAATTTCTGAATATTGCTAATTCCTTCAAAAATATATATGAGTCCAATGTGACATGAACTGTATTTGAGCAGGATCTTAGTGAGGCTTATTTCAATATCATAGTCAATGGAAATAAAACTTATTATTTTATGAAAGTTGGTACTATTCGTTTACTATTACTGATGGTAATCATCTGATTAAAAAAAGACAATTGCATTTTATTAGTAAATTTTAAATCTGTATTCAGATTTCATAGGTATCCATATTATGACAATTTAAGATTTTATAAAAATGTCACATAATGGTGGCTTTGCTATTGTGCATTGCTTGGACATTTTATGTAATTGTAGTCTCCAAAATGTTTACATCATGTAGCTACAGGATGAAGATGCAATCAGTCATGTAGAGTCAAGTGTATTCCATTACTTTGAGAATGCATTTGCTGGATTCTGGCATGGGAATAAATTTAAAGTTTCTTAATCATTTTGGTCATTTTTAACCTTCACTATTTTCAGAGATGCCTGGTATTTTAAAATAAAACTTCACAAAGATAAACATTTAAATATCATAGCTTATTTTTAGAACTCCATTTTAGTTACCACATGTATGAATAATGGCACTCTTGAATTTATTTGAGCAATGAGTATTTATTTTTAAAGAAAAGATGCAAAAAATACATATGCACACATATGTACACATAAACACATTTTATACATATATAGAATTTGTTGAAAAACATTTGGATAATATTAAGTAAAACAGAGAGCAATAAAAGCATCTATAATCTAACAACAAAACCATATTTTCTTTTCTTACAATTTTCTCCAGTTTTTATTTATACACATGCATTACCTTGTTTGGTTTTAATATTTCATCACTAAAAATAATGTTGTAATAACATTTTTGAATAAAATATTTTTTAAATGCTTAGGTTTTTGAAATAAAAATCTCGGAATGAGATTTTATATCTACCTCTCCTAGAAGTAAAGACTAGAAAGGTGGTTGCCAGAGAATGGAGTAACTGGGGAGAGAAGGAATTGAGATGTGGGTCAAACGTGAGATAGAAGGAGTAAATTCAGGAGACCTATTGTACAATCTAGTGACTGAAGTTAATGACTAATACGTTATGTTCTTAAAAAATGTCTGGAGATTGGATGCCACGTGTTCTCACCACAAAACTGATAACTATGTGAGGTCATACATTCATTAATTGACTACATTAACCATTCCACAATATATATATTCTAAACCAGCATGTTATAATAATACATACAATTTCATTTGTCAATTTTTAATAATGAATCCATTTTAATTTTAAAAAACTCAAAATGAGTTGTGAAGTTATCCATTGTGAATATTTCTACAAGATAAAAGTTCAACTACACTATTAATTTTTATAATTTAAAAATATTTATTGCTCTCCTTTTTTCTATAATTTTAAACCACTTTTAATTGGTCCTAAACAATTTATAAATGTACACATTAAGGTTATTGTAATCCCCAGCATAAAAGTCAAAAGGAATATATATGATTTATTTATAAAATTTTATCTATGTATGATAAAAACTTTGACAATTTGACTTTTTTTTAAAGTAAAACAATATATTCTGTCAACAAATTCTGCAACTGAATAGGAAATCCTTGACTAAAACACTGTTGGACAAAGAAAATCAAGAAGACAACTGCAACAGGGTGATTATAGCCTATAGTAATTTAACTTACATTTAAAAATAACTAAAAAAGCATAGCTGAATTGTTTGTAAAACAAAGGGTGGGCCGGGCATGGTGGCTAATGCCTGTAATCCAAGCACTTTGGAGGCCAAGGTGGGTGGATGACCTGAGGTTGGGAGTTCAAGACCAGCCTGACCAACATGGTGCAACCCCCTCTTTAAAATAAAATAAAAAAATTTAAAAAGGGTGAATGCTTGGGGTGATGGATACCCCATTTTCCATTATGTAACTATTAAGCATTGCACACCTATATCAAAACAAGTCAGGTACCCCATGAGTATATATATCTCATATGTACCAATAAAAATGAAAAAACTGTTTTTTAATAAAGCAGACAAGCAAGTTCCTTAGAGGCAAGAAAATCTGATGAGAGGTTTATTAGTCATCTTGGTTTGCCATAAAAAATACTATAAATTGGTTAACTTAAACAAAATAATTTTATTTTCTCAGTTCTAGTGGCTGGAAACTCCACAATTAAGATACCAGAGGGTTTAGTTTTTGGTAAGGATACTCTTCCTAATTTGCAGATGACAGCCTTCACTTAGCAAAGTGTGTCTTCACTTAGCAAAGAGTGATAGTAAAAATTTTACTCTTTTTCTCTTCTTACAAGGTCACCAATCCTGTCAGATTTGGAACTCACCTGTGTGGGTTCATATAATCTTAACTGTTTCTTATAAGTCCTTTCTCCATATATAGTCACATTCAGGCTTCAATATATGAACTTGAGGGCAGAGACAAAAGGTCAGTGATTTATTTTTCTATGTTGCAAACTAATATTTTTTAAAGATAACACCAACATATTCTCAATGCTAAATGTTGAACTTACCAGAAATATCACTCCAATTTTTAGAGAATTTCAACATAAACTCCAATAAACCAAAATCTTTAGGATCTAAAGATCTATTTCACCAACAGTGGATATTCAGGCTAGTCTCTGTAGATATCCAAATCAAGAATGAAACTAACCTTTTCAGGAAAAAATTCTGCCAAACAGAAAATAATACTCTAAAGGCATTTGTTAATATCAACAGACAAGATTAATGAATCCTGTAATACAATCAGTCCAGTAGTGTTCAAACATTACTTGATATAAAGTAGATCCACTGAGCTAGACTTTTAAAGAAATTGATGATAGAAGAATATCTAATAAGATTCTGGATAGAAAGCTAAAGTCACAGGAAGCAGGGCAGTCAGAAGAAATGTTATAAGAACTTGCTGAAATATAACTTTGAGCAATACATCATTCCTGGAGGGCACTGGGTAGCACTGGCACTGGGGAGATAAAGGTGGCTACAAGAATAAGAGGCATATTAGATTTTTAGGGCCCTTTGGGTACAATCACAAGGGAAATAATAGAAAAATATCTATTTTCACAAACAACAGAACTTTGGGGATGGACAGTGATAATTAGTACTGCCTATGATTTTTTACCTGGCCCTCCATATTTGAGTTACATTGAGAAGTGAATTATGAACAATGTAGAGAAAATGTGGAAATAGAATTATTAGTATTTTTAAAGTTATTATTACCAGGTACTGTGTAAAATATGCTAAGTAAATTATTTAACTTAATGCCATTTCCATTACTACAATGCATTTTTCTAATTTGGTCTACATTTTATAATTGAAGAAATTTAGGTTTAGAGAAGTTAAATGATTTACTCAAGGGCATATAACTATTCTGAGAACAAAATTTTATTAGCCAAAAATCCCAAGCTTTCAGCCTGAAAACTTTACCTTATCTTAACTATTAGTCACTCAAGTTTAATACTAGAAGAATACTGCTACATGATTTGATATCGTATACTACTACTGAATATAGGAAAGTCATCACAAGTGTCTCTCCAGAGAAAAACAATGTGACGCCACTATATACACACAAATTGTGTGTTATGTTGTATTTTTGTAGAAAAAAAAAACGGAAAGAAAAATAGGAAGAAAGAAAAAAGTCACCTGTCTCAATTCCTGTCAGTTGACTTTCATATACATATTTCAACATAATGTTTTATCTGCTTTCAGTTGGTTCTTGAATATGACTCACAAAAATGTTTGAACAAGCATCTTGCTTTAGCCCTTAGTCTTGCATTTTCTAGTGTCTGAAAGACATTTTATAATTTAAAAAAAAAGATGAAACCATCTAACTAAACTGTTGCCTGATTTGAAAAGCATGAATATGACAAAAATCTTATATTTAGTTACATTTAAATTTAAAAAAGCCTTTCTATAAAAAGCAATATATTAAATGTGACTGACCAATTTTAATTTTTACAAACTATCCATGTATTTAGGACTAAATATACTCTTCATCTTAAGATTTTATTCTGAGGATGTTAACATTGAAAATCAGAATTAATAGAGATTTACACATGACACTGAAAGGTAATCTAACAATCTAACCTCATAGAAAGGTTGGAAGATTTCATGTAACTGTAACTCAGTTCTCATTTTCAGGCAAGTGGATGCAACTGCATATATGTCCATCATTTAGGTCCTATTGATTCAATAATTTTGGGTGTATTTTTTCTTTAAAAGTAGGCTGAAATACACTTTAAAATACAATGAAAGGTCTAGCATCTAACAATCATTTGACATTTAAAAATGGTACCTTAGAAATGAAATGAAATAATTTGATCAACTCCTTACTCAACCTGACACTAAAGCTCAAAATCCAAATGAAAGTCAGAGCCTCCTGCCAATACTGTTCAGAAAAACCATCACTGACTGAAAGCCTGACTGAAACTTAAGGAGAATCTATTTTAATAAGAAATAATCAGTCCAAAGAAAAGAACAAGAGTAGCAAATCTGTTTTGTTCCGTGAATCTACATGGCTCTACCTGCCTCACGAAAAGTAGAGGCACAGATGTCTGTCTGGAATGGGAAAATAAATGTATCACATAAATCAAATTTGCTGACAATTTGGTCACTGCTATTATGTTTTGTGAAAATACGTTTCAGGAAATCCTCAAATTCAAGTGATCTAGATTCAAAATATGTATATGAAAATCAACTGACAGGAATTGAGACAGGTGACTTTTTTTCTTTCTTCCTATTTTTCTTTCTTTTTTTCCCTACAAAAATACAATGTAACATGCTATTTGTGTGTATATAGTGGCATCACATATAGTTCTCTCTGGAAAGACACTTGTGATGACTTTCCTAGATTCATCTGCTGAAGATCGTTTTATTCACAATACTTAGGGAAGAGAAGAAAAAGGGGGATAAAGTAACAGAAAAAGGATGTTAAGAGCAAAAGAATCTCTCTCAAATGTCAAAAAAGTTGCAATTTTATGTATTTATATGAGATTATGTATTGTCAATTTCCCTGACTAGATTATAATCTTAGTAACGTCATACCTCATGTCTGCATAAATTTATTCCTAAAATTCCAGTGCCTACTATCATACCCTGCATGTACTAGGTGTTCAATGAATATTTTTTGAGTGAATAAATAACGTATGGATAGGAGAGCAAAATAAAGAAGCTAAATTTATTTTTCTTCACCAGAGGCTCCTATTTATTCCCTAGAGTATCTTATCTACACAAATGAAAGATTTCACACAAGGAAAATTGTTTTAGTCTCATGATTCTGGAACCATGTTGAGCTGGGATGCAGAAATAAGAATGCATAACAGCAAACATGCATTATCGGCCAGTAGATTACCAGTTGGGTGTCATTGTTTCTAGTACAGGAGTATAAATGTGTGTGTGTGTGTGTGTGTGTGTGTGTGTGTGTGTGTGTGTGTGTGTGTGTGTGTGTGTGTGTGTGTATCCAAATCCCAGATTCTCAGAGGGTATCATTACTTAATGCTGTGGCTTTCAAACTATGAGAAGTTACCCTCTGGTGATTTATGAAATATATTTAATGTGCAGACTACAATAAAACAGAAATGAGCAGTTTGAAAAAGAAAAAAATCAGAGTACATTGGAAAAGTTTGAAATCAAATTGTCTTACATATGAACCATTCCACCATCTCTGGTAGATGACTGTAGTGTCTTTATTATGTTTTGTTTTGTTGTGTTTTAGCCAACCAGTTTTGTTCTTTTTGCTCACTATCACTTTCACTATTTGCAGTCTTTTGTCATTTTTCTATGAATTTTAACATTGATTTTCTATTTCTTTGAAAAATTTTTTTTTTTTTTTTTTTTGGAAAAACAGTCTTTTTTTTTATTGCATTTTAGATTTTGGGGTACATGTGCAGAACATGCAAGACAGTTGCATAGGTACACACACAGCAGTGTGTTTTGCTTCCTTCCTCTCCTTCACCCACATTTGGCATTTCTCCCCAGGCTATCCCCCTTCTCGGCTCCTCCCCCCCGCTGGCCCTCCCCTTTTCCCCCCAACAGACCCCAGTGTTTAGTACTCCCCTCCCTGTGTCCATGTGTTCTCATTGTTCATCACCCACCTATGAGTGAGAATATGCGGTAAATGTGCATGAAATTTTGATCAGAATTTCATTGACTCTACAAATCACTTCAGGTAGTATGGACATATTAACCATATTAATTTTTCCAATCTATGAACAGATAATCTTTTTTATCTATTTGAGTCTTCTACAATTTCTTTCATCAATATTTTATAGTTTTCACTGTACAGCTATTTCATCTCCTTATTTAAAGTTATTCCTAAATATTCTATTTTTTGAGGTTATTATATATGGAATTATTTTCTTAATTTCATTTTTGGATAGTTTGTTATTGCAGGATAAAAATAAAATAAATTTTTATGTTTTAGTTTTGTACCACGCAACTGTATTGAATATATTTATTAGTTCTAATAATTTTTTAATGGAGTTTCTAGGGTTTTCTATATATAAGATTTTATACATCTGTGGATACATTTTTATTTCTTCCTTTTTGATTTGGATGGCTTTTATTTTTTCTCTTGTCTAATTGCTCTGGCTAGCATTTCCAGTTCTATGTTGAACAGACATAACGAGAGTGGATATTCTCATCTTGTTCTGGATCTTAGAAGAAAATATTTCAGCTTGGCACTATTAAGCATAATGTTAGTTTGGGGCTTGCTGCATAGGGCCATTATTAAGTTGAGGTCCGTTCCTTCTATACTTAGTTTGTTGAGAATGTTTACCAAAAAAGGATGTTGAATTGCAATTCTCCTTCTGGATATAAATATCCAAAGGAATTAAAATCAGTATTTCGAAGTGATATCTGCACTCTCATCTCATTGTAGCATTATTCACAGTATTCAAGATCTCTGTCCAATGATACATGAAAAAGATAAAGAAAATGTGTTACATCTATACAGTAGAGGACTATTCAACCATAAGAACAAAATCCTGTCATTTGCAGCAACATAGATGTGACTGGAGGACATTATGTTAAGTGAAATAAGTCAGGCACAAAAAGTCAAATGTTACATGTTCTCACTTAACATGTGAAATTTTACAAAGTCAGACTCAGGGAAATATATAATAGAATGGTATTGGCAGGGACTGAGGAGTAAGGGAAATAAAGAAATGTTGGTCAAAGAGATTTAGTTATGCAAGATGAATTAAGTCCTGAAGACTTATGCACACTATAGTGGCTCTAGTTAATAATACTACAGTGTATTATTGAAATTTGCTCAGTGGATCTTAAATATTCTCACCTCAAAAAAAAAAAAAGGCAACTATGTGAGGTGACATGTTAATTATCTTGCTTGTGGTCATTATCATTATTTTACAATAGAAGCATGTCAAAGCATCTTTGCACATTGAAAATATATACGATTTTTATTTGTCAACTACATATCAATAAATTTGGAAACATGTTTATTTTTTTCAAATACTTGTTTTTTAAATGAAAAAAGTCATTGTTTAAAGGAAGTTGCATCTAAATGACGTCAATAATTAGTAATAACTAAGCATAGTAAGTATTTTTAAATTAATTGAATATAATCTATGAATGAACCCTCCTTTGTGTAAAAGATTATGTTTCAATGAATTAGTAATGTACATGTAAAATCAAATTTTTATTGTAGAAAACAGAGTGGGGAAAAAAGCATGCAATATTATGAAACTGTGTGGTATATTTGCATTCCTTTTTTGTTTGGCCTTCTGGCAAATCATCCAGAAAATAAGAAATTAATTTAACCACAAGTTACCAGAGATGCCTTCAGAAATTGCATGTATGTAGGTACAAGAGCTTTTGATTTTATGCTGACATAAATAACTGGAGCTATGCTCACCACTGAGGAGATCTTGACTCAAACAGAGATTTATGGTGAGCTGCAGGAAACATTCATCCACTTCCCTGAAGAGTGGGGAGAGTGAGATCCAGTGAGAGTCCTAATGCTAAGTAAATTTGAATTTGGGAAGTAATTACTAAGTTATCATTTTCTCTAAGACATAATTGTGAATAATTTGTTTATATATGGTTATAAGTAACACTGACTATTTAAATATTACCAAATGCACATATAGCATATATAATATAATTTTTAAAATGTAAAAATTGTTGAGAACAATTGAGTTCCAAAGCATACATATGTCATACCTATGAGAAAGACCATTGATGTGGGCTAAATTCTGTCCCCACAAAAAGAAACATGCAAGTCCTAACCCCTAATACCTCCGAATTTTATCTTATTTGGTGATAAGGCCTTTACAAAGGCAATGGAGTTAAAATGAAGCCACTAGAATGAACCCTAATCCAGTGTAAATATTGTCCTCATGAAAAAGAGAAAATTCGAAATAGAGACATGTGCACAGGGAGAATGCCATATGAAGATGGAAGTTATGCTGTCAGAAGCCAAGGAACTACCAGAAGCCAGGAGAGATCCTGCCGTAGTACCTCCACTGGGGGTGTGACCTGGCTGACACTGATTTAAAATTTTGGCCTCTAAAGCTGTACATAATACATTCCTACAGTTCTAAGCTGTCCAGTGTGTGGTACTTTGTTATGGCAACTCTAGCAAACTAATACAGCCATAAGTTCATTATTCCCTAATCAGAACACACTGTAACCAAGAAAGTAGTTATTCGTTAAGGTACCTGAATTCTGATGAAATATTGACTTCTTAAATGCTGGTATTCCAAACTCAAACCTTAAAAATGACAGGTAACATCATTTTATTCATAGATTACAATATGTGAATGTAAATTGAAAATATTAGGTATCCTGAGCCGTCTAGATAGTCTGTTATTAAACACTGAATCAACCGTATAACTGAATGACCCACTGCAAATTTTTGGTTTTCAGTGGGATATGGTGGTAAATAGATTCTAAATTATTCCAAATTTTGGGAAATTAAAAAAAATTGTATGTTAAAAAAATTCCAAACTAGTGGCATTGTAAATGATTTAACACTGACTTTCTAAATAACTTGTTTTTCTAACTTTTAATGAGTGATTTTTACCTGTCTTATTTAATCAGTGCAAAGTACCTTCCACGTCTGGTCTAGTGAAGTTTCTGGGCTAAGATATTTTGTGGAATGGAAGTGAGGCCTGTCTGTGTTGCTGCCCCATCAAGTCATCTGGAGTGTGTTGAGTTAAGACAAATCTATTACTATTTGTATCATTATTACTGTAAAGTTACTGTTTCTTTAGGCAACAAAAGAGCAGAAATAGTTACTTTTTATGGCTTAAATGCCAAATTATTTAATCATTTAATGTTATTTCCAAAATGTGTGGCCTCAAATGGAAATTTTCACTAACTTTGTTAATGCAGGGAGTTTTAACCACTTCTACTCATGTAACAAACCCTACACAAAATAAGATGATGAATTAGGAAGGAAATGTTGTTAAGAGAATTACTATAAACATGAGGAAACTATTAGACCAGAGTTTTCAGTAGTCTAAAATTCTGAGATTTGATTTTTAAATGATGAAACATCCAATAAGCCAAATGACTCTGCATAAACATGTACATGGAATAAATTATTCTAAATGAAAGCATGGATGTTATTTGTTCAGCTGTTTTAGTGGCTGGAATGTTAGGAACAAAAGCTATTATTGTTCGATGTATTTTTTCACAGGAAATAGACAGTGGCAAACATACAGTAGTTCAACACATGAGATCAGAGACATGGTTTTTATAGTAAACCAAGAACAGATGTTGGAACGATTCAAGACCTTTACAGAAATTATTAGTTATGTTTGCCTTTGAAAGCAAAGAAAGTTTACAGAGACTCGCATATCTGATTATATTAAGAAACAGACAGGTTTTCAAATCCAAAAGCTTTAATTCATTCAAGTTAAAAGTTTTTGCTGCATAAATTCTGAATGTGCTACTCAACACTATTGCAAATAATTACCATAGGTACCATGTTGCCCTACTGCTTTCAAAAGCATGCTTATTTTTGAAAGATATAAAAGCTACTGATTTCTCACATGCAATCCAAGTAGCCCTATTCAGCAAAAAATCACATAGAAATAGGGCTTATGCCTCAAGCAAAAACCATGATTTAGTAGCAATCACCAAAATCAATTGATTCATAGACATTAGGAAAACAAAATTCTGTAGGTAACTGGAAGACGTATTTTTTAAGGTTGAACTAAAAGCCAACAAGTCACCTTTATCCTATTTATGAAAGACCTGTGTGAAACAATTTGATGGCATCAGGATCTCTAAGTTATTAACTCCAAACTTTTCATTGATCCTCCTCTGCTTCAGGATCTCAGAGTCTTTTCACTCAGTTTATATTCCATGGAACATCATTATAATTCCTCCTTAAGAGACATTCTCAGGGTTTTTTTTGTTTTGTTTTCAAATTTATTTATTTATTCATTTATTTTAAATAGATAATATTAAATGTGTTAACTGTGATGTTTTGAAGTATATATACATTGCAGAATAGTTAAACCTCGCTGATTAAAATATGCATGACCTCACATAGATATCACTTTTTCGGTGAGAACATTTAATATTCATGTTCTTAGCACATTTTAGTAATATACTATGTCCTCATTAACTATAGTCACCATGCCGTAAAATACATATCCCGAAGTTAATCCTCCTGTCTAATTGTAATTTTGTGTCCTTTGACCAATATCCCCAGCCTCTGGTAACCACCATTCCACTCTCTGCTTTTATAAAATTGACTTCTTAATTTCCACATCAACCAGATCATGCATATTTGTCTTTCTGTGGCTGACTTATTTCACTTACTGGAATGTACTCAGTTTCTGTGGTCCTGCCTGCCCACTTCTTGGGCAAAGTCACACCTAGATTAAACACTTGGTCAAATCTAATTCAGTTCTTACTTGAACTTATCCCTATACCTCTAATTGTGATTGGAGAAAATGTCCAACTGTGCTGATTAAGGCTATTTTAAGTGCATGATCTTTAATTTCAGATGGAAACTTGGTGCTATCTTTCCATCATTTTCTTAATTCATTTACTCTGCCAAGGACTATTTCATATTGTCTTCTCACTAGTCAAATTTCCAGAGACCCTACACGATCAACATACAAACACTTACACCTTTATTTTATGACCTTGCTTTTAGTCTCGCTGATAAAATGAAACCAATCCGTAGAAACTTTACAAAAACTTCACCACCAATCAACATGCATCTCTACCTACATATGCTACCTTTCTTCCTAAGAAGGTACACTGTCTTTCCCTTTCGATAAAACTAACCTGTCAACTTCTGCCCTGCATGTTATGTCCTCTACTTCACACACTTTTGAGTTTTGCTGTTAGCATGCTTTTCCCTTCTGTATAAATGTACTGGTTCATTCCCATCATCATATACATACTGATATCTCTGCCCTCTTAAAAGCAAATTAATTAATTAAAATTTAGAAATCAACCTCCCTCCACTTCATATTATAGTCTAGCTACTTCTCCAATTTACAGGATCACTCGCATTTACAGCAAAATTCCAAAGTATTTTCTACTTTATTATAGAAATATAATTTGATAAAGTTTTTAAAAAATGAAAGTTGCCTAAACTTGCTGTCTATACTTTATTTCATCCCACTGAACTCTACCTCTCCACTGAACTCCTCCTGTTAGTCGCCAATATCTCCATATAGCTAAATCCAATGGCCACTTTTCCGCATTTTAAAATTATGTCAGCATATAGTTTCCTCCTTTTTAAAACACTTCCACAATTTTTATCAAAAGTCCACCATTCTGCTTTTTATTCTCCTTCTACCTTGCTGGAAACACCTTCACCATCTCTTGTGGGTTTCTTCCTTCTCATCTTCTCTTTCTGTAGTGGGTGAGATGGTGACCCAGCTCTCAGTTCTTGGGCAATTTTTTTCTCTCTTTTTTTTTTTTTCAGACGGAGTTTGCTGTTGTTACCCAGACTGGAGTGCAGTGGCACGATCTCGGCTCACCACCCTCTGCCTCCTGGGTTCAAGCAATTCTCCTGCCTCAGGCTCCCGAGTAGCTGGGACTACAGGTGTGCACCACCATGCCCAGCTAATTTTTGTATTTTTAGTAGAAATGTGGTTTCACCTTGTTGACCAGGATGGTCTCGATCTCTTGACTTCATGATCCACCCGCCTCGGCCTCCCAAAGTGCTGGGATTATAGGCGTGAGCCACTGCGCCTGGCCCGGGTATCTTTTTTTTTTCTATCTACACTCAATTGCAATGGATCTCATCATATTTTATGGTTTTAAATACAGTATTACCTAGTACTACCTATTGATGACTCAAAAGACTAACCACAGTTCAAATCCTGATTCATATATCTGACTGCCTATTTGAAATCTATACATGGTTATTTAATAGGTACTTAGAACTAAGCATTACCTAAATTAAATAACTTTCTCTTCTAAACTTGATTCGACTACAATCTTTCTCATCTCAATAAATGGCTTCTTCATTAACTCTTGTGCTCAAGCCTATGACACTAGAGTCATACTCAAATTCTGTCTTTTACACCCATGTATCAGCAAATCTTCTTGGGTCTATCATCAAAGCACAATCAAACCTGTATAACTTAACTACTCCCACTAACGTTACTCTGGTCCAAGCCCACTGTTATTGCTTGCCTGGACTATTATGATAGACTAACTTAACATTCCCTGTTTACACTCCTACTCCTCAAGACTCATTTGCCATGCCATAAATCAGTAATAGTATTTAACTTAAAATAAAAGGCAATTGAGATGATACCAAGATGGCCAAATAAGAGGCAAGTCCAGAAAGCAGCTCCCAGTGGGAGAGATGCAGAAGCCAAGTGGTCTCCACAATTCCAAACAATACCAGGTTCATTTTGTGGGTCTGTCATACGCAGAAAGCAGAAACTGGACCCCTTCCTGACACCTTACACTAAAATTAACTCCAGATGGATTAAAGATCTAAACATAAGAACTAACACCATAAAAACCCTAGAAGAAAACCTAGACAAAACAATTCAGGTCATAGGCATAGGCAAGGACTTCATGGCTAAAACACCAAAAGCAATGGCAACAAAAGCCAAAAGAGACAAATGGAATCTAATTAAACTCCAGACCTTCTGTACAGCAGAGGAAACAATCATTCAAGTGAACTGGCAACCAACAGAATGGGAAAACATTTTTGCAATCTACCCATCTGACAAAGGGCTAATATCCAGAATCTACAAAGAAATAAAAGCAGATTTACAAGGGGGAAAAAAAAAACCCATTCAAAAGTAGGCAAAGGATATGAACAGACACTTTACAAAAGAAGACATACATGAGGCCAATAAACATATGAAAAAATGTTCATCATCACTGGTCATTAGACAAATGCAAATCAAAATCACATTGAGATACCATCTCACGCCAGTTAGAATGGCTATCATTACAAAATCTGGAGACAACAGATGCTGGAGAGGATGTGGAGAAATAGGAACACTTTTATACCGTTGGTGGGAGTGTAAATTAGTTCAACCATTGTTGAAGACAGTGCAGCAATTCCTCAAGGAACTAGAAATAGAAATATCATTTGACCCAGCAATTCCATTGCTGGGTATATATGCAAATAATTATAAATTTTTCTATTATAAAGACATATGCACACGTAGGTTCATTGTGGCACTTTTTACAATAGCAAAGACTTGGAAACAACCCAAATGTCCATCATCGATATACTGAATAAAGAAAATGTGGCACATATACACCATGGAATTCTATGCAGCCGTAAAAAACGATGAGTTCGTGTCCTTCATAGAGACATGGATGAATCCAGAAACCACCATTCTCTGCAAACTGACACAAGAACAGAAAACCAAATACCATATGTTCTCACTCATAGGCGGGTGTTGAACAATTAGAACACGTGGACACAGGGAGGGGAACATCACACCCTTTGGTCAGTAGGAGCAACTAGGGGAGGGACAGCAGGGTGGGGAGGATGGGGAGGGATAATGAGGGGAGAAATACCAGATATAGGTGATGAGGGGAGGATGGCAGCAAACCACCTTGCCATGTTTGTACCTATGCAACAATCCTGCATGATCTGCATATGTCCCCCAGAACCTAAATTACAATAAAAAGAAAAGAAAAATTTTAAAAAGGCAATTACAAACATTCATCTGATCAAAATGCTCCTTTGCCTGACATATCACTCAGAGTAAAATTCGAAGTCTTTTAATAGCCTAATGATTTGATTGTTTACAAAGAAACACAATCTGGCCACTGCCTACATCCTGACATAGTGTTCTACCAGCTCCTACTTTACAGGCATTTTTGCTATTCTCCAAGTATGTCAAACATGAGCACACATTAGGATTCCATGAGTTTTCTCCTGCTCATGGATTGTTTCTGCTCTAGATAGATTCATGGCTCCCTCTCTAAACTCTTTAATTTCACTGCTCCTATGTCACCTTGTTAAAAAACACCTCATTACCTTTCCAGACCTCCTTTTTAAAAGACAACCTCCAAATGTATTTTTCTATATTTTTACTCAACGTTGATTTCTTCAAGACATTTATCACTATCTGACATATATATGTGTGTGTGTGTGTGTGTGTGTATATAGTTTAGTGACTATTTCTAACTTCAGGATATTAAGTTTATGTGAGAAGAAAATATTTTGTACTATTTTGGTTAATATTGTGTCCTTAACACCAACTACCCTAGTGTCTGGCACACATTTAGATATTAAATAGATAAGTGAAATAAATGAAATTGAAATATTATGAAAATAGGTTTCTTTTTGAACTGTTAGAAACATGTTGATTTTGGTTTAATCTATAAATATGAATAGACAATTAGTCTCCTTTTCTAGTTGTGAGACTCAGTTTCTTTACTAATTTCTATGTAAAACAGAAAATAATAGTAGTGTACTTGCTAATAAGATTAAGCTAATCATTTTTATTTATATGAGATTAAGAAAAAGCTCTGAGAATAGTGCCTGCAAAATAGAAAGCACTTCATAGAGCTAGTTTCTAGCCTTGCTAATACTGTTAAGTATATGAAGAATAAATCATTCCGCAGTTCAACTGAATAATTGCTTAAGTCAATATTTTCTATGCTGACAATGCAATTGATTGAATTTTTCAGAAGTCTTCCCATATAACTCCTAGACATAAATACTCTTGATAAAAATATATCTTGCAATAGAAAAGATGCAGTTACAAAATCCTAACAATGAAAAATTATTTAATTGATAAATTGCTGCTTGGTTACAAATTAGTAAATAATGTGAAATAAGACAAAGTGCATGGCAATGTACTATATTTTCTTGTAAGCATTAGGAAATGCAACAGACTTTCCTTCAGCAACTCTATTACTATCCAGATAATTCCAGCTGAATGAATTATAGTTTAATACTTTACAATAATCACTGCTAACAGTAAGCTGAAGTCTGCACATTATATAAAATTACCTGTGTTTTTTTCCTTTTGTTACCCAATACTTCAGAATAAGTTATTTATGTCTCTATGAAGGTATAGTATATATATAGATTTATATAAATTTGTTTGTTTGTGTATGCATATATATAAAAATATGCACATTTATTAATAAAATTTTATCAAGAAAATATTAAAATGAATTAAATACATTAAAATTATATTTTATTTTCACTTATTATTGTCAAAATATATAACAGGAGATGGGAAAGTAGGCTTTAGAGCTAGACTTGGTCTCACTCAGATAAGTTACAGTAGCTACATAATCCTTAATTTCCTAATCTGTAAAAGTGCTACATTAAATTATCCTACAAACAGTATGATAATTTAATGATGTGATGCTTGCAAGTATTTAAAATAGTACCTGGCATATAACAGAAAGTCAGTGCACAGAAAAAACGTAATTCAATGAATGCAAAGAGATAAGCCATTTTTAAGAAACATACTTGAATAGAAGAAATAATTTAGTACTGACTTACAGTTCTATTAATTAGTCAACTTCTAAGAAAACTACCTTTAACTTTTTAAAAAGTAAGTTAGCCAGCATCTCTCAACAAATGTATTGACTAATGTTTTTTGTTTGGCTTCTACTCAGTACATTTGTCGAGAGATCTGGCAAACTTACTAATGACTCTTCTTCAATGTTCTGATGGCCTGTAAAATTATCTCAGCATTAGAAATCCTAATATGAGTTACCTTGGTATTTATAATGACTGTTATAATTGAGGAGTTAAAAGTGCAATAAGTTTAAGATCTAGGAAAAGCTCAGTATTTGTAACAGAATGAAACAATTTATAAATAATTTTCTTTTATTAAAAGAGTTGCTTGTTTGAGAATACTTAATTTTATATTTTAGTGTAGTAATAATTTAATCTTTACAAACTACATAGTCATTATATTTTACTTTTTTAACTTTGAAAAGGTTGGTAAATAAATTGGCATGTAAATTATCTAGAACACTATCAGTAATTACAATTATAAAAAATTTGAAATATTTTGGAAAAAGTATGTACTATTTATGAAAAAATTGCAGTTAAAAAGTAGAAGTAAGAGAGGGAAAAGCAGGCAAGGAGAGGGAAGAAGTAATAGGGAATGAAATGTAGAAAAGAAAGGAATAGAAAAGAAACAAGAAATGACAGGTGAAGAAAAGGCCAACTTCCTTATGCAAAATGTTATAAATTAGTGGAATAATAATTAATGCTATTTATCATATCTAACAAATTTCCCAAATCAATAAATAACCAACATGGAGGAACATGGAGAAGAATATGTTAATACATAGCAAATTCTCAAGTGTGACACAGTTTTCAAGCATACTTGCTTCTCTGCATGTGACCCCTTAGACATGTTCATTTATCAAAACAGAAGATGCTTTCCTAGACTGTGCTATTGTACTTTATGTGATAGACCACGGGAGTTCAGAATGCCCTAGAAATGTGTTATTAGCAAGTATGAAAAACACAGTTCATGTAACCTTTAGAATGACTATTATGAACAACTGAAGTAACAAGTAAGTTTAACATTTTAAGCCTTTAATTTTCTGCATTTTTCTTATAAATATCTAAATTCAATCATAAAGAAAAGCATTTCATTTCTAAAACTGTTATAGTATACTTATAAACTCCTGCTCCTCACAGCTTTCTGACTCCCAAATTAACACCACAATAACACCACTGGTTTTGTTTTTTCTTCTAGTTTCAGAAAATAATATGGATTGGTATCATTTTAGTTTCAGTTTCAAAATATGGATTTGGGGAGGGACACAAACATTGAGAACATAACATTTTCTATCTAATTTCTGCAATATACACAAGGACACAATGTTGCTCAAGATATACTATGCATCACAATGGAGCTCAGTGCATGAGTCAGGGAGCCAGTGTGAAAATTCTGTCTACTGCTGAGAATGATGTCTTTTTTACTTATTACTCAAGAAGAGAGGAAGTAACCACTGGGTGATTCTGCTTCTTTGGATTTGAACATAGACTAAACCTCCATTTATTACTTAGTTGCCACAAACATCCATAATGATAATTCTAACATAATACAACCCTCCAGAAAAGAAATAGATAATAGTATCATAATGAATAACAGCATTCAGTCTTTCAGAAAGTGCATCAATATATCAACCTAAACCAACGTGAATAGTTATGTTTATTTGAAATTTATGTATTATGTACTATAATTTATTAATTATGAAATAAGAACAATAATAGTATGTTAATAATAATACATACAATACATACATACAATAGTATGTTTACTATACATGTTATTTGAGTTTTCTTTTTTAATGAAAGGAAAAATTTGATTATCAAATAAAATTTTCAATACATATGTCAATTAATCTTTAAACTCTGTTGGAGTCGATGATGGGAAAAGTGATGCTATTCATGCAAAAGTTGTATTTAATGACACATTATTTAAGACAGGAAGGAAATAAAGTTATCTCTTCCAAAATTAATTGCGTGAAACATGTAATATAAAAAAACTGGAGTGTCACTTTAAAAATGCTTTGAGTTTCTTAATACAATAACATCAAGAAAATTTAAGTTATGACTGGAAAAATTAGAATTAACGTTTTCATATGACATAAATAATGTCTTAATCATTCTAACACTATTTTAGGTAATATTATCTGGTTCAATTAAGTCTCACTCTAAGAATATAACTTCATATCAAATTTTGTATGGTAAATGTGCAGATAAGTTAGAAAATCTAGAAATAATCTATTAAGGTCAATACTTTTAAACTAAACATTAATAAAAAAATTAAAATATCTTTTGATAGCCTAATGAGTTGTCGAAAGATATGCATGCAATGAAAACAGGGAGCCAAATTTTCCCCTAAATATTCTCATAGGAAAAAGAAGAAAAGAAAAATCTTTAAATTTGTTTTAGAAAACATATTATTTATTAAAAGTCAACCCAGTAATTGTAAATCTGGGTCTATATATAATAAAAATAATAATAAACTATATAAAAATATTTTACCACACTCCAACAAATATAATTATAATGATTCAAGGTTTTTATATGCCAAACAATAACAACTCATTAGAAGTGACATAACTATAACAAAAATTGGTTTATGCCAAAAAAATTAAAAGGACGGTGGTTGGATTTGTGGCTATGAAATTCAATGCTTTACCAAAGACTTGGGTTTGCTTCATCAAGCATCTCTGTTACTCTCTCTAATCTTCAGTTCTGCTTTTCTATGCAATAGTTCCATTCTTCAGAAAATTTCCCACACATGGTCAATAAATAGTCTTTTTTAGTTAAAGGCTCATTGAATCCTTGTAGTTTATGATCTTAAAAAAGTGATACTCTTTACTACTAGCACCTATTGCAATATACGCAAAAGGAATATGTTTCATTCTACTTGAGTAAATGCCCATTTATAGAAAAATATTCTGTTCAGAGAAATTGGGATATTTAGGTCAGCTGACTAAGGTCATTTTTTTCTACATACAACCTATTAAATTCACTTTGGTGGAGATACAAGCTCACCATAATATCTTTCCTTCGTTTCCTGCTTCTCTACCCAGCTTTCACTTCCTTCAGTTTCTCCTACTTCTACTAACTATTCTCGTTTTTGTTTTTAAGACATTTCAGATTTGAGTATTGCTACTTTGCCTGAACTGGTCTTCTTTAGATATGACTGTTCAGATGTTTTTGTGTGTTTTCCTAAACCTGTCTGGCAAGAACATAACTTTGGATTGTCCCTCATTCATCCCCTCAGCTGTAAGTCAGATCCACCTAACATGTGAACCAAACCCAGGCCACAGGCCATATCCCTGACTACCCAAGAAGGAATCTGGGGAATTCATTCAGTTCTTTCTTCTGATTTTGCTTCCCCCACTTCCACTACTTCTTTGTGTAAGACACTATTAACACCAGGCTGCATCAGGTTTAGTAAAGAAATAAGTTAATTTTGTTATCCAGAATAAGTCTATATGGTCTCTCTGCCACATGGTTGATGACAACTATACTCTTTTTCCTCTTGTCCAAAATCTTGTTGTCAAGGTGAAAGATCCCCCCCAAAAAAATGACAATGGTATTTTTGTCAATGAATTAATCAGATTTTTTAAAAATACAGTTAATAAAAAACAAATAACATTAACAATATATATAATCAGGTTTATTACTGAAAATTTGAAGAACTTATTTTCTCTATCATTCTTCTTCCATATGATACAATGCAACCAGGTATTATTGTACACTAAAACACTTTTTTCCCCCTTAACACTGAATTTAGATAGTGTTTGAAAATCACTTTATGCCTATATGTTAATATAATTACATGTTTGTATAAATTCTCCACTATTCCAAAGTATCTATTTGTGATCAAGAATCAAATAGCCTAAAGGTTACAACTATTCATATTCATGGTTATTATGCTCTCTTGGTTAGTTGATGGGTAATGAAAGTACTTTTTCTGGTAGGAAATTGAGGCAGATGAGGGTTTAAATGGTCTTTGAGAACTAAGACCTACCTTGGAGATTGTAATACTGAAAATCAAATTACACTGGGTACTCCATTTTTCTCTCCTTTCCCTTCCCTAAGTAGGCATGTATACCCAAATGAATGGATGGATGAACATATAGAACATAAATGAGAGAAATAGCTCACAAAGAAAAAGGCTTGGGATAGATGTACAGTTTTCTAAATCATTCCATAATAGCCATTTTATTATTTATTCATTCAATAAATTGGTATTTGAATATCCACCAGGTCCTGGTGACATTCTAGTCCATCAATTAAGTAACAAATACCACAGACACGGTCCATAATTTCATGTTTCTTCAATTCTCACGAGAAAGACAGTAAATAAAGAAATAACTACACAAAACAAGCAAAATAATTTTAAAGAGTGACAAGTATTCAGACAAATAAAACAATTGAGATAGAGATCTTTTGGAGCAAAGGGTTATTTTTAGATTAAGTATTCAGAGAAAGCTCAAAGGAGGTAATATTTCTAGAAATTGAAATGACAATAACAAAGTATTTTTATTAAGATCTGGAGTTGGAAATCCACTGTTTCAAGTGTACAGTCCTTGATTATTTTGTCCTTCATATATAACAACCTCAATCAAAGCTTACAGTCACTTTGCCAGTGATTTCCTCTTCCTTAGCCTTGTAGCACATTCAGGAGACCAGATGTCTAAGGAAAGAACAAAATTAGTAAATGTGAAAAAAAGTAGGTAGGGAAAAATGGATATTAAATATAGAAAAATATTAAATATTGAAAAATAAGCAGCATTGCTGGAAAATGCTATACAGTGTTGGAGCTACAAAGAAATCAAGGATTGCTCCTAGTTTTCTGGAAAAAGAAATAGGTGTTGCTATGTAGGGCCAAGAGAAATGACTGAATTCAGTTGTAGGGTTTCTTATGGAATGGTAGAATTGCAGTAAGAATTTAGTTCTCTACATGAATTTTTCATTTATGATATCTACTAGATATCCTATCTTCCTACTATCTCTATTATCTAACCACTGTTCTTAAATTAGTTATGATGAATTCCCATTTTATTTTGTCCTACTATAATTGGTCTAGACATGAACAAGTGACCTAAATGGCACCGATCAGGCAAAGAGAATCATCATATATTTCACGATTGGAGGGAAATGAATCTTAGAATGTGTCAATATTGTGAATGACAGAACATAAAGCAAGGGGAGAAAGTAGTCCTTGATGAGCTGAGTCAGTCAACTCTGTTTCATACTACCACTTGACTTTCTGAATGTAAAATATTACTCTTCTCTAATGTTTAATCCAGTTTACTGGATTAAATTTAATTCTGTTACTCGTAGCCAAAAGCTACAAACTGATATACAACCCCCAAGATATGAACAAATTCTGCAGCTGTGGTCATCCTTCATCTGTCTTAATAGGTTAAATGTGTATGGTTCTTAGCAACAGATAGTAAGTGTATAAATATATATATACACACACACACACACATATATACACTATATATCTAACATATATATTATATATGCCTAATATGTTATATATATAATAGATATATCTAATATCTGTTAGATATATAAAATAGATACATCTAATATATCTATTAGATCTCTATTAGATATATCTATCAGATATCTATTAGATATATGATATATATATTAGAGAGATATATCTAATATATATTTAATATATATCTCTAATATATATTATATTTATATATATCATATTATATAGATATAAAAGACATATATTATATATTTTTATATGTAAATATAATATCTTTAAAATATTATATATTACTACATTATATATTATATATTATATATATTACAGATATTATAAAAATAAAAATTTACATATTTTATAATGTAAATAATATATAATATATTTATATATAAAATATATTATATATTATATATATGAATATGTAATATGTTATTATATATATAATTATATTATATATAATTATATAATATATTATATAATATATATTAATAAAAATGCAAACACAGATATAAATATATATTATATATTATATGATATATATTAATAAAAATGCAAACACAGATATGAAAACTGTCATATATATGAAAATATATAATATATTATAATATATAAATGTAATGTTTATATATATTTACATAATTATATTATATGTATTTATACATATATATGCACTTTTTTTGAGACCAAGTCTTGCTTGGTAGCTCAGGCTGGAGTGCAGTGGCGTGTTCTCTGTTCACTGCAACCTCAGCTCACAACCAAGCAATTCTCCTGCCTCAGCCTCCTGAATAGCTGTGATTACAGGCGCCTGACAGCATGCTCAGCTTTTTTTCTTTTTGTATTTCTAATAGAGACAGGGTTTCACCATGTTGGCCAGGCCGATCTGGAACTGCTGACCTCGAGTGATCTGCCCACAGCGTCCTCTCAAAGTGCTGGGATTACAGGAGTGAGCCACCATGCCTGGCCAAGAGTATGTTTTTAATGATAATAAAAATGCAAACACAGATATAAAAACTGTCATTTTTGACTAGGATCTATTTCCTTTTGTTTGCAAGGTATTTCTTATTTCTCTAGATTTGGGTTTCTCGCCTCAAACTACTGATATTTCAGCGTGAATAATTCTTTGTTGTGGCAGACAATCCTGTGTCTAGTTAGATATTAAGCAGAATTCTCTGCTTCCACCCAGTACAGGCCAGTGGGAAGTGTCCCCTTCCCTCATCTAGTTGTGACAATACAATCTCTTCTATTATTGTCCATAAACCAAGGGTGGCATAATTGCCCAATACTCTAGATTGATCCAGAAGTGAGTGACTGGTAATAAATTGTGATTTTTATTTTCCTTGATGCTTTTTAACATTTTAACATATGCCCTTTTTGGAATTTTTTTAAAAATCACCCTATAGAATTATGTAAACAGTGATAGCAAAGAGCAGCTACTTCTTTGATCCTTATACTATTAAAGTGGTTTATGGTCTGACTAAGCACATATGAGGAGCCAGTCTGATTAAGATAAGGAGTGAAAATCTCACCCTCCACATGTTTGTGCCAGGATTTGACATTCTTCAAATGCGAGTCTCAGGGCAGTCACACTTGTTCAAAAACTGAAGGGACAATTAAATGCCAGGTCCATTTACACCACAGGTGCAGTCCCTAGGGAGAGAACTGTTTTTAAGAGTTACTTTTGTATAATGCATCTGGAATTACAAAGTTTGACAACAACATCAACAAATAAAAAATTACATCTATAAAGACATGGACTTTCTAGGTTATTTTAAAAATATTATGCTTAACTATTTGCACATAAAACATGTAAATAATATGTATTAGTTTTATAAAAATGATTTCTTATATATATTTTGAAGGATAAAACTCCAATTAGTGATCTGGTTAATTCTTCTATCTTTATGGCCACAACCTAATCATATTAGGTTGTGGCCATAAAGCCATAATTAATACAAATAACTGGACTATTTAAATTGAAAGTAAAATGACACAAAGAAAAATTACTTAAATCTAGGGACTTGCATGTGTAGATACAGACAGATACAAATTTTCACTATCAATTTGTTCTATTTTTACCTTATGAAATATTTCCTTTTTATAAGAGATCTACAAGGTCACAAAATGAAAATAAAAGGCTACTTCTGTGAAATCAGCTCAGAAATTTTACAAAAGACCTTAAAGTAATAAATCATGACTCACAGAATGTCAGAAAATTGAAGTAGTATACACCTCATGTGAAAGAACATCTTGTTCATTCTGAGAAGTTATAACAAAGCTTTCAGTTCTGGCTTAAAGTTGACTATTTTTTGCCTTCATTTCTTGGTATAGTTGTCATAGAGCTGTTTAATTCTGTTCCTCTTCTTTCTATTATAACAGCAAACTCTTTTAGTTATAACTTGCTAAATATTAAAAGCAGTCAATAGCTATATTGTGGTGTTGAATAAAGCATTGTCCTCTTTTTAAAAATTCATTTAACAGAAAGAAATCTGGTAAGCATAACTTCAAGATCTGCAAAACAACTTTATAGAAAAGAGTTTATTACTCTGACCACATGCTCTATTATGATAATTTTTGTCATTATTATATTTTGAAACTCTAATCTGAATTTTTAAAAATTTTAACAAGCTTTTAAACTTATACTTCAGTTCCAATACATTGAACTCCTGTTTTTCTCTTATCGTTTTATACAAAGCCTATGTTCCCCCCAATTATTTTTACAGTAAAAAATGTTAGGCCTAAGGAAAGGGGTCAGTAAAATTAGGAAAATACTTTGAGGCTGAGTGTCCTTTAAAAACAGCATGACATAGTTTATATTATTTACTCAGTGTCTATAATGACAAATTTAAATGAGCAAGACATTGAAGAAGACATCAAGAAAAAAGTAAAGTTTGAACTTATTCTTGAGAGATTTTAAGATTTTAGTAGTTCAGCAGTCCTGGTGTATCCACAAATGATACATTCCAGGACCCTTCACAGTGGATGCCTGAAACCCTTAATACTACCAAACCTTATCTATTTACCTGTCTATCTATCTATCTATCTATCTACCTACCTACATTATGTTTTCTACTATGCATGCACAACCACAATAAAGTTTAATTAGCAAAGTTTAATGATAAATCTTAAATCTCCTGACTTGCAGTAAATAGCTAAAGTCTTCATATAGGCTCAGTGCTTTCTGGCACAATCACTGCCATCAACTGGAACACATTTCTGTTCATGTCTTCCATTCACAAATTTAATGCCTTCCCCATCTTAACTAACCACTTGTCACGTTATGACCATAAGTTTTGCAGTTTTAGGTGCGCCAGCAAAACTAGCACAAATTTATTTGTCCTTCACAATTTCACAGATAGATTTCTTTTTCCTGTAGATATTAGCAGCCTCAGCACATCATTTTTCTTCCTTTTTCATTAAGTCAAAAACTTTCACCTATTCACTTAAAGGAAGTCCTTTACAGCTGCTCTTAGCATATCAGAATTGCCAGCTTCACTACGCTTGCACTTTGGGGCCATTACATAAAATAAAGGTGGCTTGAATACAGCACTGCCATACCATGACAGTCTATCTGATAACCAAGCTGGCTACTAAGTGGTGAAGGGTAGGTAGCACAGACAGTGAGCAGACCTGGTAGAAGGGAGGATTCTCCTGGCAGGACACAGTCAAATAGCGAGAGATTTCATTACTATACTCGGAATGGGATGCAACTGAAAACTTAAGAAGTGTTCATTTTTGGAATTTTTCATTTAATATATTCAGACTACAAGTGACTGTGGGTAATTAAAACCAAAGAAAGCAAAATCTCCATAATGAGGGACTATAAAAGTAAGATTTTAAGGCCGGGCACGGTGGCTCATGCCTGTAATCCCAGCATTTTGGGAGCCTGAGGTGGGAGGATCACTTGAGATCAGGAGTTCAGGACCAGCCTGACCAACATAGAGAAATCCTATCTCTACTAAAAATACAAAAATGAGCTAGGCGTGGTGGCAGGTGCCTGTAATCCCAGCTACTCTGGAGGCTGAGGCAGGAGAATTGCTTGAACTTGGGAGGCAGAGGTTGCAGTGAGCCAAGATTGCACCACTATACTCCAGCCAGGGTGACAGAGTGAGACTACATCTCAAAAAAAAAAAAAAAAAGAATGGTAAGGTTTTAATAGCAAAAGACGTGTGTGTGTGTGTGTGTGTGTGTGTGTGTATGTGTGTATATACAATGGGTATGTACTCTATAGGTGGGAGTAAAATAAATTTCTGCTTCTGAAGTCAGAGGGGAGAAAATATTTCCAAATTACACAACAATAAAAGTCACTGGGATAAGCTAGTGGCATTTGATGACTGAATGCATATAACAGTGAGTTGAAGGGGAATACAAGGTTTCAGAATCTTTTCACTTTTGTTTTGATTCTGAAAACAGAGTAGAAGAAACACATTTGCAGGGGATGTGTGTGGTTTGTTTGTTTTAAATTTCTTGAATTCGGGGGGTTTAGGCAACAGTGGAATATTTAAAGATCCCAAGTAAGGGATGGTGGGGATAAAGAATAAAAACAAAACTGTAAAAGTTTTATTACATTTATACAGATGTTAAAAGGTATAAATGAAGCTACCGTAAGAAAAAATATGTCTTAAAAGTTCTGCTTCTTCATCAACCCTATATCAGAAGATAAAACAAGTGGTGATACATCTGCTTCTTTAAGAGAGGAAGAAATTAAATCATACATACATGACTGGCATCATCATACAAGTCTACTGTTGCTTAATGTATATTTTTAAGTGGAAGCTTTTTATTTCAAAATTCCTATTTGAATATTAATACTGATTATGCCATAGAAGAAAGTGTTCAATATTATATACTTTTAACAGCTAAGAAAGCTATACATTAATGAAGGTACAACCTACATATAAACATAAATTTCCTGTCTTTCCAGGAAAAATATATAAAATTAATTTTTGTGCTTTCAAATATATTCTCTTAAATGGATAGACTAACTGGAGCTTATGGAACACATATCAACATTGGCTGGAAATTCCAATGTAAGTTCTGTGTAAGTAAAAAGCCTCATGAAAGTTTTCTGTGAATTCTTTAGCAGGAAATGTAGACTCAGATTCTCAGGTCACCTATAAAACTCACCTCAGGGATCCTGGTTCTCTATATGCTTGTAGCTGTGAAGTCTAGTCTCTAATCCTATTTCCCCAGTAAAATAAGAATCAATGAAGGTATACATGACTATAGTAGATTTTACTTAGTACTTTGACTGTACAGAGAAGAGAATTTTACGTTATAACTGTAAACAGCTTCAGAAACAACTTTGGTAACAAATTATGTTCTTAAAATGCTTTTTGGCTGTAGCATACCAAAAAAGAGAGTTTAATATGGGCCTTCACATTACATAGAAACCACCTTTTATACCATCTTGCTGACTCCTTTCTTTTCCATCTGATCCCTTTCAGTAATAATAAAATTAATAGCATTTTAAAAAAAATCTCCTATAATTATTTCTGTTTGAGCCATTTAACTATATCTATGTTAGTCTCATTTTCCAGCCCAATTGAGTTATTTTATTTTTTGTATACAAAAAGGGTCTATTGCCTACGAGAAATATATGCAAAGCAAATAATGTGAAAATATATCCAAATCAAATCTTACCAATAAAATGTAAAGGTATCTTTGAATGCTGTGTCAACACTTATTTAGAAATGTTTAGTTAAATGTCTATTAAAAGAACTTCAAAGAGTTTCATGAGTTTGCAGTGGAATCCTGGGTGCCTCCTACTAAATTCTAGTAGCACCTTCAATGACATGATAATCAAAAGAGCCCAAATATGTTTAAAAGAAATTGTGCAGTGGGTAGTACCTTGACTTTGAGAACCACTTTTTAAGGCAAGCATAAGATAGCTTGTACGTACTCTGCATTCCCACTGAAGGCTTGGGAGGTTGCCTTGGAAGAAAAGCAAAGAAGGGGGAGCTTCCCAGAAGGCAAAGTCAAAAAAGGCAAAATGTTGAACAAAAAATTTTTCTCCACTGGTGGGAAGCAAGATATTAATTATATTTGTTATACAGTAGGTATCTGGTTCTTATTTTAAAATAGCAGTGTTTATTCTTGGTATAAGGCCTCATTTCTACTCCTGTATATAAAGAATATGTATACTTCTAAATATTTAAAAGGCATAGAATAGTAGATAATTTAACTTAAATTTATCCATCAGGTGTTAGACAATAAAAAATTACATCTGGACATGACTGAATGGAATACACAGTCACAGAGAGACCCTAGACTTGCAGGTTAATCAGAAAGTAGATATTTTAGGTTGTATTATTTAGGGTAAGGTGTCAGTGCAGTTTGGACAGGAAAAAGAAATTGCAGATGCATTTATGCAAGAAAAACGACTTGTATAGATGTTGGGTACTCAAAGGGGTGTGTCATTAAACCCAAATATTTGTTTCCTAACAAGCACTTTCCAATCATTTCAACAATGATAACTGGGTTTTGATCTGAGGTAGCTCTGCCTTATTCATGTTCCATTATATCATTTGAAGTGGATTATACTCCAGCAGACACAGAGTCATGCAAATAAACCTTGATATACAAATGTGCAGATAAATCAATCAGACTCAATGGTAGAAGAGGAGATGTATGCTGTGGCAACTGAGTAATCACACATTTTAAAGATATTCTAGAAGCTACCGTGAAAACCTACTTCAGTTGAATGGGGCTGTATAGATGTGAAGATTGGAAAGCCTTGAGCCACTTTCAAATCAGATAGAAAGAGTTAGCAACTTCAGTGAGGAGAGCTACCACATGCATCCATGAAGCAAACCTAGGTAAGTCAGAACATAAAGCTGGAGAGAAAGTGGGCTCTTGACACCCTGCAAGGGCAGGCAAATTATTCCACCTTTGAAACCCAGTTTATTTCTGCAATTTGTTACATGAGCTAACAAATTCCCCCTTTATAATCTGAGCCATTTTGAATGTGATTTTGATCATTTGCAACTAAAAGGATTTCAACTGATTCAAGCTGCTCTTAGAGCTCCCAGGGTTAGGAAGAGTAGAAATGTGTGGGAAAGCAGAACTGTCATGGCCAGGACTCAATACCACTTTCAGTAAGAGTAAATGTGTACGTTACTTATCTTCTCGTCCTCCAACAAGGCTTAATAAAAAGTTGATGATAAACTTAGACCTTACCCTCCTTCACCACTCCCATGCTTTTAACTTGCCAAATCTAACCTGAATGGAGACGGGATGATGCTGTTGAGTATGGGGACTGGCGGGGTTAGGGGAGCGTGCCAGTAGACATGGGCTTAAATCCCTTAACCTCTAATGGTCAAAGTAGTTATATTTTTATATCTTTATATGTTAGATATTTTATTAAAATGTATTTGAAGGAAAACAATACTGAGTTGTTTAAAAAATAAAAGAGAAGGCCAGGGGTGCTGGTTCATGCCTGTAATCCCAGCACTTTGGGAGGCTGAGGCAGGCAGATCATTTGAAGTCAGGAGTTCAAGACCAGCCTGACCAACATGGTGAGACCCACCTCTACTAAAAATACAAAAAAATTAGCTGGGAATGGTGCCACATGCCTGTAGTCCCAGCTATTTGGGAGGCTGAGGCAGGATAATTACTTGAACCTGGAAGACAGAGGTTGCAGTGAGCCGAGATCATCCCACTGCACTACAGCCTGGGAGACAGCAAGACTCCATCTCAAAAAATAAAAAATAAAAAAGTAAATATAATAAAATAAAAGAGAAGAACCCTTAAAAAACTGTAGTAATCTATTCTGTAACTCAGAGATGTTCATTTTTCTGCCAAAGACACACATCTGTATGCTTGAAAGCTACAAAACCAGGACACCCAGAGATGAACTAAGATTATGATCTCTTTGAACATGTTGGGATACAGGTGCAGTTGTAGAATTACACAAGTTGAACTCGAGCTTTAGTGTCTCATTACTAAAGCTCTCACTGGCTCACATTTTGGAATTAACAACTGCCATGTAAGGAAACTTTCCTCTTACAAGTAATAAGAACCAATTGAGAACCAACTTGAGGATAGTTGCTGGGGAGACATTTGAATCAATGCGGCAGCTTTAACACATCAAGATTGGCATCTCCATAGTTCTCTCCTCAATTCCGAATTAGAATAGATTTGGGAAAATTCAATTTAGCATTCACTACTGAGGAACTGCACTAAAACTGTAAAGATAAAACCTCAATAGAGCTATGGTATTTACCCAAACCTTTACTGAAATTTACATACACCAAATACATAAACGAACTGAAGTTAAATCCTCATGGTGCCCACACATGGCCTCGATCTGTGTAGTTCAGTGCCAAGTGCTGCAGCTGCCACACACAGGGTATGAGCCATTAGTTCAAACTCACTGGTTGATCTTTGTTTTTGCTGAGTTCCTTGACCATGGATGTTTGTTAATAACCTAGGACTGCACCTTTTTTAGATCCAAGGGACTAGCAAAAAGGTTGAAACCCTCTCCAGCCTTTGCTTAATATCAGCCCCTGCTTGAGTCTCTGGCGTACTATCTTAAGGACAGGACTTTTGTAAAGCCCTAAAATCTTTAAGTAATGTCTGTTAAGTGTAACCCTTCCTCTAAAGAAACAGGAAAACACCCATCCTGAAAGTCTCATCTATGGGAAAGCCGTCTCTGTAACCTTAATAATATAATGCCTAACACTTAAACCAGCTCAAATGAAGCCCCTATACTGCAAAAGTCAAGATATCCTTTGTACAAACTAAAGTCCTATGTCCAAACATAAAGCTATGGATCTGGCCTTGATCTCCAAATGCCACATACTCTGAATTGAACTAATGTCATGGGATCCTTGGAGTGTCACTTCACTAATTGGAAAACTCTGTGGCCAGTGGCACATTTGCCTGGGTTTTTACTCGGGCCCACTGGGCTTATTCTGCCCATTTGGCCAGACAGGCTGCTCTTGGCTCAGACTACTGGCCCAAATCTCACATCTGTCAAAGGCAAGCCAGGTATGGAGCAGTGAAGGGTGTGTGAGCAAGTAAGCATGGAGTCTGGTCACTGCTCACAGCCAGGCACACTGGCCATGGTGGGGCAGGCAGCTCCATAAACCAGCGTGGGCACTGGCTCCCTGCAAGGCTGCAGTTGGACCAGGTGTACTGCAAGCATCTTCCATGGCTGGCATCAGGGATCACGGTGACACCTGGAAGCTTGGAGATGCCAGCAACCACAGAGCCCCAGACAGGGTGTCACAGCCTTGACTCAGGGAACCCCTAGGTCTGTGCCCCCCAAAGGGCTCCAGCTCTTCTCTTTTCTCTCCTTCTTTTTGCCTGCAATATGGTGAGTGAGGGGCTTCTTTCAGCCATTTGTTTGTGTTACAGCTCTTTTAGTCCCACCATTTGACAGGTACTGAGTTCTTGTCCTGCCTCGAGGAAGAATGAGTTTTGTGGATGAGTGGAGGGTAAGAGCAAGGCAAAGAGAAGCTTTATTGATAAACAGCTCAGAAGAGACCTGCAATGGGTAGCTCCCCTCCACAGGAAGGGTGTCCCAGTGAGTACTCAGCTGTCAGCAGAGAGGAGGTCCACAGTGAGCAGTTCCTCTCCGCAGGCAGGTTGTCCTGACAATTGTTCAGGTCTCAGCAGAGAGGAGACCCTTGAGTGAGTAGCTTCTCACCACAGCTGGTAGTTCCAATATCTGTCCAGCTCTCAGAAGAAAGGAGATCCTGGGCTGGGTAACTCTTTTCACAGCTCATAGCCATGACATCTGCTTAGCTCTCAGCCGAGAGGAGACCCTGGAGTGCATAGCTCCTCTCCACAGGCAGGTTGTCTTGTTATCTCATCAAGTCTGGCTGAGTCTGGGGTTCTTATGGGCTTTAGAGGGGAGAATGTGAGTGCTGATTGGTTCATGGGCAGCCATGAACAGGCTTGGATTAAGCACCGTAAGTTCCCACTCCCATTGCAGGGCTGGTAGCCCAGTCCACAGGCTTCAGGCCTTCACCAACTTGAAGATGGGGCTTTACTGGGGACCCACTCTTTTCCACCTAGGAGCCTGCCTGCCTCTTTCTGCTATTTATGGCACCAAGGCTATTTGTGCTAAGGAGTGCCTGCAGACCTGTGGTGGACTGTCCTCAGTCCCCTTGTCCTTCCTCTCATGCTCATCAGCACCCAAAATCCAAAGGGGGCTGAAGTGGCAGGGGCTGGTGTGTCAGTATTGCTCCAGTGTTCACATGCCCAGCTGGGTTGCAACAGTACCTGAGCTTGGCCTCAACTTTGCTCCAAGATTGGAGCAGGTGCTGGGAGCTGGGAGAGGCCAAGCAGTGGAAGCAGATACTTCCTAACCTGTTGGTTCAGGGAGGACGTTCCTGGGCCCCCAAGAGTGCAGAGATTCCTGGTTCTGCCTTAGTTTTGGCAGCTGCAGCTGTGTCCAGGAGGATGGAGCTCTTGCCTGCTCCTGCCTTCCAAGAGCACAAGGATTCCTGGGTCCACAGCCATGGCTTGGGTGGCTGAAGCTGCTTGCAGTAGGATGGTGCTGCTGCATGCTCCCAGCTCCCTCTGGAGTATGCAGCCCAGGCTGTGCCTTCCCAGCTGCAGCTGGCAGCACTCCACATGGGTTGCCACCGCCATCACTGATACCTGGGCTCCCCTATGCTCAGGATTTTCCCTCCAAACAGAGTTAGTGTCAGATATGTAGAAGTTACACATGGATAAATAGGGAAGAGATTCTCCCATAAGGTACCATGTTTATAAGAGATGGAAAGGAAGGTGACTGTGTGTGCATATTAAGGTTCTCTTTCTAAACCCATCAATCATCCTCCCCTGGAAAGAAGTGTGGGAGGCATGGGAAGAGTTCGGAAATGTTAGCTCTTGGGATCAAGAGCTTGTAGAAAATTACTTTTCTACAAGTAGGGCATTGTACAATTAATTTTGCATTATTTTGTCCTAGGTCCTGATGGTTTAGTATGTATCTATAGTAATGTAATCTATAGTAATTCATATATTTTTAAATGAATAGTTTACATATCATACACAGAGACAAAGAAAATTCAACTCTTCCATATTAAGATACATGGCAATGTCTGAGTGGTGGGATTATAAGGTTTTATTTTTCCTTCTATTGATGTGTATCAATTTAAGGGCATTATATGATAAAATTTTCTCATTAGAAACCAAAAGGTATTTTGAAATTATTTTCCCAAACTTTTTACAACTGCCAGTATACTAGAGTATTTAAAATAAAACTTACTAAATGAGTGTTAATAGGACAAATAACTCCACAGTCCTTCTTGTAGCCCTGTGCGTTCACATATTCCTTTTGCTTATTGTGATTCACTTTGTCACTTAAGACGTTGAGCCTCAGGGTGTGCCAACACAATTTAAAATGTACAATTAAAAACATAATGCTATTTGAAAGTTTTACTTACATTGATGAATATTTACTCTCAAAACCATATTAATAAACATGCAATGTAAGAAATACTTGGTTCATTGGCTGAGAAAAATCGCAATGTGCTTACAGTTATTACTATATGATTGTATAGTAGACAGTCAAATATGGCTTACCAAGGAAGATATATTCTGAGCAATGAACCATTAGGAGATCTTATTGTTGTGTGAACATCATAGTATTGTTACACAAACCTATATTGCAGAGCTTGACACACCTAGGCTATATGGTATAGCCTATTGCTTCTAGGCTACAAACCCGTACATCGTGTTACTATGCTGAGTGGTATAGGAAATTGTAATATAATTGGAAGCATTTGTGTTTCTAAACACATCTAAACATAGAAATGGTAGAGTAAAAATATGGTATAATGATATTATGGGACCACCATCATATATGCAGTCTATCATTGACCAAAACATCATTATGCCATGCATCACACATTGCACTGAACAATACACAATGCAAGCACAAACACAATGCCATTTAATTTCTTTGAACTATATCCCTCAAATACTGTAGAATCAAAGTATTTTCAGGTGTATATTAGGTGGTACACTTTTTAATAGCCTCATTCTAGACCTCTTAGTTCATAAGTATGCCACTTTCAAAGATAAGACAATGAAATTATACAAGATAACACATAGAAAGCCAACACTGAGTAGCAGATATCGTAAAGATAGCTACAAGTTATTAATCCACCATTGAGAAATGCTTCAAATCCCCTTTTGCTTGAACCCAGGTGGACTTTAATGACATCCTAGACCAACAGAATGTGATGAAAGTAACATTCTAAGACCTAGAACACTATTTCTAGGCCTCCTGAACTGCCATAAAAGTGATATGATTACCCTGAGTCTGCCATGTTGTGGAGGCCACTGGAATCTAGTCTTCCAGTCATCACTGCCAAGGCATAATACTTATGGGAAAAGCCATCTTGAATCCTTCAGATCAGCTTGTCTTTCAGTAGGATTTCACTGAATAGCTTTTATTGATGTTGCAGGAAATAGAAGAATTGCCCGGTTGAGTTCTGCCTGAATTCCAATATAATGAAATATAACAAAATGATTGTTTTAAACCAGTACATTTTGGTATAGTTTGTTATTCAGCTATGAGTAACTGGCACAGATGCCTAGCTATGACCCTTTACAAAAAACATGTAAACTGTGTTTATTGTAAATAACATTGTCTAAAAATTGTTTTTGCCTTTCTTGATCCTTCACTCCAAATTAGTGATTCCCAAGCTTTTTTTTTTCCTATTCTGATGTGATAAAATTAATGGATAATTTTCACCTGCTCAAAAGACTGCCAGGGGCATCATTCTTATTTGGATTGTCTCATATTTAACTTAGAATGTGGCTTGTGTGTGAGTCCCAATGCTTTTTTTTTCTTTTTCTTTTTTTTGAGATGGAGTCTTGCTCTGTCACCAGGACTGGAGTGCAGTGGCATGATCTCTGCTTACTGCAACCTCTGCCTCCAGGTTCAAGCAATTCTCCTGCCTCAGCCTCCCAAGTAGCTCGGACTACAGGTACTTGCCACCACACCCAGCTAACTTTTTGTATTTTTAGTAGAGATGGGATTTCATCGTGTTAGCCAGGATGATCTCAATCTCCTGACCCAGTGATCTGCTCAACTTGGCCTTCCTAAGTGCTGGCATTACAGGTGTGAGCCACTGCTCCCAGCCAATGCACATTTTATAGTTAAGTTCCTTTCCCATCTCTTGAGTCATGAAAACTAATGTATCTCAAACATTGTTGATAAATCTCTATTCTAAGCTATAAAAATATCTGAAAGACATGCATAGAAATTAAAATAAGGTCATTTCTGCAACCTGCTTCAAATGAGTCACAACCTCTAGACTTGGGAAAATTAGAAGTTAGATACATAAACATGAATATTTTGTATGATCTATTAATACATTTGATGTAACTATTTACATTTTACTTATGTTAATACAAATGCCTGCCTTATATATTAAAAAAAACTTTTGATTAGTTTCAGAAATCTTTCTTGGTTGGGCTGTCAACCACTATAAACACCACTGACTCTCAAAATTGGTATATTTAATTTGACTTGTTTCTTATTTTGTTTTTTCAGTAAATATCTGGTGCAACAGAAGAGATTAATGGATTCTAACTTTTCAGATGATACCCCGAAATTTGAAAAGTTCCAGTCTCTCAATATTCAGATCATACACACCACTAAATAAACATAATTCCATAATTGCCAAAATAATTGCAATTTGCCAATGGCATATGCTTGTTCCCACCCCTTTGTTTTATTTCTACTAGTCCTTTTGTTTGAAGTAATTTTATATTCAAATTCCATGAAAATTTGCTACCTAAAGTAGATTTAGCTTAGAAATAACCTCTTCTTCTTTTCACCATAGCTAACATCCCATAGATTTTATTATTTTCCCCTATAAAATGGGTATAGTAGTATATCCTAATTGATGTTAATATTAGATAAGGTGAAGCATGTTGAGTTTTTATAACAGTTACATTCTTAGAACAAGATATATTGGCTATAAATGCTCTCAAAATATATATTCCCTAATGCATTCTCAAAAACACCAATATGCACAATAGCTCATTCAAATAAATATTATTGATATGCTATAAATACTGTAGTTTTTACTACCATGGGAAAACAGGAGAAGGCTGAGAGTTATTAAAACATTTTAAAGCAAAAAAAAAAAGCAAAAACATCAAAATATAACCTTTGGGTTAAGGGAAATTACTTGTTTAAAAAAACAATAAAAAGTCATGAATTTATTATGCATTATCTTATACAACTGTAAAGTTAAAACACTTTGCAAGTTAAATATAAACAAAACTGTAAAATCAGTATCATCAACTTTAAAACAAATGTTATGTTGCACATGGTGGTGTTTAACTGAAGTTAAGTGTCTAAAAATCACACTGATGGTGTAAATCTGATTAGTTAGGGTTTTCTAGAGAAACAGACTCAATTGTGTGAGTGTTTGTGTGTGTGTGTGTGTGTGTGTGTGTGGAGAGAGAGAGAGAGAGAGAGAGAGAGAGAGAGAGAGAGAGAGAGAGAGAGAGAAAGAGAGAAAGACAGAGAGATTTGCTGTAAGTAATTGGCTCATCTGAGTATGAAAGACTTACAAGATCTGTAGCTGGCAGGCCAGTGACTCAGGAGAGCCTGTGGAGTAGTTTCAGTTTGAAAGCCAGCAGGGTTGAGATACAATAACAATTAATTTGTCAGTTTGAGTTTCAAAACAGGAAAAGGACCAATGACATATCTTAAACTGTCAAGCAGAAGTGTCTTTATTTTAATTTCAACTTTGATTAGATACAGGATGCACATGTAAATATTTGTTACATGGAAATATTGCCTGATGCTGAAGTTTGGAGTATAGAAAACTATGCAGTCATAGTAAAGAATGAAATTGTGCCCTTTGTAGCAACATGGTTGGAACCAGAGGCCGTAATCTCTAGCAAATTACACAGAGAGAATTACCACTTTACTCACATTTTTTGTTCTATTCAGATCTTCAGTTGCTTGTATTTGTCCCATCCATATTAGGAAAGGCAATCTGCTTTAATCAGTTTAGCTATTTAAAGGTTAATATTATCCAGACTCACCCTTATAAACATAATTAGGATGTTTGACCAAATATCTGGGCATCCCATGTCCCAGTCAAGTCAATATATAAAATTGGCCATAGCATACTCTTACCACTATTCCATATTCAAACTGGTCTAGAAAGCTTTGCACATCACAATATCATTTTATTTCACTTACTGTCATTTATACATCAACTTTGCCACAAATTTTTTCAGTTGGTCACTGGCTATTAGAGTAAAACTAACTATTGCCAAAAAGATACATTTCAGTGCCACCATTTTTATTTGGGTGTTCAATATGAGAACATTCTACTATCAAAACAGCAATGAATTAATCCAGAATATGCTTACATTTCTATCTGTATATATGAAAGAAATTAAAAACCAAAAATGAAAAAAATCACAAAACAGTTACAGATATTTAGAATGTATATGCTGAATACAAGAGACACATAGACTGAAATTCAACAAATATACTTTTAAGGGTCCTCTGAAGTAAAGAAATTATTGACATGATAAGACAAACGAGCAGTAAATAGTTTCTCTATAGAAGGAAATTTGCAAAAATAAATAAACAAATGCTTTTCTTACAAAATTGTTGTAGTAATAAGGAAAAATTACTTTTCATCAGTTTCTTCTTATCTTCACATTATTTTGTCCTTTGCAAAACAGTCAACACAATAAAAACTGTCTTATAAAACCATGCTCAACATTAATTCATCTGATGATATTTTTCCTTCAATATATTTTCATGGGATTTATCTGTTTTTACATATGTATGTATTTCACCAAAGAGGATGGATAGACAGATGATAGACATAGATAGATAGATAGATAGATAGATAGATAGATAGATAGATAGATAGATGATAAATTTCTGATTTTCCTTCAATAATTGTTTAGGGGCATTTTATGGAAGAAATGATAGAATAAGGAATTTACCATTTTATTTCAGAGGTTGTGAGAACAGGTAAATTTCTAGTTCCTAATCAAATTCTTATCTTCCAGGTCAAAGACTTTCTCCTTTCCTCTTTAATCTGTTCCCAATAGGATATACCAGTTCAATTATCACTGCCCTCATCACCATTTTCTAAGCTGATCTGATTCATGTCTGTGCCAGTTATGGAGCCCCTCAGCACTAAATGTGTCCCTTTTGACTGCTCTGTGAAAATGAATGTGAGCCCCTTAAACATTTATCTTTTGCTAGTTGGCACTAAAGCTTTGTCATTACAGGGTCTGGAGAGGAAAGGGTTTTGCTTCCTGGTTTCAGTGTGCTCACTTGTCTGACTCCTGCATCGCAGAGCTGCCTGAAGCACCCAGCAGCCAGCGGCTTTCCCCAGCAAACCCCTTCTGTTGGTTTTATAGCAGACTTCTTCAGGTAAAACAGCTTTCTCCTGCAGCCCAGAAGGCAGATTTCTAGCAGTTTCAAAGGTCAACTTCTCATTAGTTCCACCAGCAAGGTATCGCAGCAACATCTTGGCCATCTAGTAAGTGACAGGCAGATCTTCACCAGGGTCTGAACTTACAGGCTTAGGAAGGGAGTGACACTTATGAGTGTTTCCTGTCCCTGGTCTAGGGTTAGTGGCTAGTTTACTATATTGTATCATATCATATTATATATTTATCATGTGATAATACAGTATAGTGTATGTAGAGTTTAGTATAGTTATGGGCTGAATCTTCTTCCTCCATAATTCATATGTTGAAGGCATAATTTCCAGTATCTCAGGATATGACTATATTTTGGAGACAGGGCCTTTCAAGAAGTGATTAAGTTAAAGAAGGCCATTACAGTGAGCCCTGATCCAATCTGGTTGGTACCCTTTTTTTTTTTTTTTTTTTTTTTTTTGAGACGGAGTTTCACTCTTGTTACCCAGGCTGGAGTGCAATGGCGCGATCTCGGCTCACCGCAACCTCCGCCTCCTAGGTTCAGGCAATTCTCCTGCCTCAGACTCCCAAGTAGCTGGGATTACAGGCACACGCCACCATGCCCAGCTAATTTTTTGTATCTTTAGTAGAGACGGGGTTTCACTATTTTGACCAGAATGGTCTCGATCTCATGACCTCGTGATCCACCCGCCTCGGCCTCCCAAA
>CAUYOR010003484.1:0-17347 GCA_963573925.1 Callimico goeldii
TTTTTTTTGAGACGGAGTTTCGCTCTTGTTACCCAGGCTGGAGTGCAATGGCGCAATTCTCGGCTCACCGCAACCTCCGCCTCCTGGGTTCAGGCAATTCTCCTGCCTCAGTCTCCCAAGTAGCTGGGATTACAGGCACGCGCCACCATGCCCAGCTAATTTTTTGTATCTTTAGTAGAGACGGGGTTTCACTATTTTGACCAGAATGGTCTCGATCTCTTGACCTCGTGATCCACCCGCCTTGGCCTCCCAAAGTGCTGGGATTACAGACTTGAGCCACCGCGCCCGGCCGCATATGTTTTTATAATAAAACGATTTATAACTTTTTGGGTATATACCCAGTAATGTGCTTGCTGGGTCAAATGGTATTTCTATTTCTATAACCTTGAGGAATTGCCACACTGTCTTCCACAATGGTTGAACTAATTTACACTCCCACCAACAGTTTAAAAGTGTTCATATTTCTTCACATCCTCTCCAGCATCTGTTGTCTCCAGATGTTTTAATGATTACTATTCAAACTGGCGTGAGGTGGTATCTCAATGTAGTTTTGATTTGCATTTCTCTAATAATTAGTGATGATGAGCATTTTTTCATATGTCTGTTGGCCTCATATATGCCCTCTTTTGAAAAGTGTCTGTTTGTATCCTTTGCCCACTTTTGGATTTTTTTTTTCCTGTAAATCTGTTTTAGTTCTTTGTAGATTCTGGATATTAGCCCTTTGTCAGATGGGCAGATTGCAAAATTTTTTTCCTATTCTGTTGGTTGCTGATTCACTCTAATGATTGTTTCTTTTGCTGTGCAGAAGCTCTGGAGTTTAATTAGGTCCCATTTGTCTATTTTGGCTTTTGTTGCCAATGCTTTTGGTTTTACTCATCAAGTCCTTGCCTATGCATATGTCCTGAATGGTTTTGCCTAGGTTTTCTTCTATGGTTTTTATGGTGCTACACTTATGTTTACATCTCTAATCCATTTGGAGTTAATTTTAGTATAAGGTGTCAGGAAGGGGTCCAGTTTCTATTTTCTGCACATTGCTAGCCAGTTTTCCCAACACCATTTATTAAGCAGGGAATCCTTTCCCCATTGCTTTTTTTGTCAGGTTTGTCAAAGATTAGATGGTTGTAGATGTGTGATGTTGCCTCTGAGACCTCTTTCTATTCCATTGGTCTATATCTCTGTTTTGGTACCCATACTATGCAGTTTTAGTTACTGTAGCCTAGTAGTATAGTTTGAAATCAGGTAGTATGATGCCTCCAGCTTTGTTCTTTCTGCTTAGGATTGTTTTGACTATGTGGGCTCTCTTTTGGTTCCATATGAAGTTTAAGGTGTTTTTTTTTTTTTCCCAATTCTGTGAAGAAGGTCATTGGTAGCTTGATGGGGATAGCATTGAATCTATAAATTACCTTGGTCAGTATGACCATTTTCACAATATTGATTCTTCCTAATCATGAGCATGGAATGTTTCTTCATCTGTTTATGTCCTCTATTATTTCCTTGAGCAGTGGTTTGGAGTTCTCCTTGAAGAGGTCCTTTACATCTTCTGTTAGTTGTATTCCCAGGTATTTTATTCTCTTTGTAGAAATTGTAAATGGGAGTTCACTCATGATTTGGCTCTCTGCTAGTATGTCATTGTTGTATAGAAATGCTTGTGATTTCTGCACATTGATTTTGTATCCTGAGACTTTGCTGAAGTTGCTTGTCAGTTTAAGGAAATTTAGGGCTGAGATGATAGGGTCTTCTAAATATACAATCATGTCTTCTTCAAATAGAGACAATTTGACTTCCTCTTTTCCTAATTGAATATCTTTTTTTTCTCTTGTCTAATTGCTCTGGCTAGAACTTCTAATACTATATTGAATACAATTGGTGAGAAAGGGCATCCTTGTCTAGTGCTGGATTTCAAAGGGAATGCTTCCAGTTTTTGCCCATTCAGTATTATATTGGCTGTAGGTTTGTCATAAATATCTTTTATTAATTTGAGATATGTTCCTTCGATAGCTAGTTTATTGAGAGTTTTTAGCATAAAGTGCTGTTGAATTTTGTTGAAGGCCTTTTCTGCATCTATTGAGATAATCATGTGGTTTTTGTCTTTGGTTCTGTTTATGTGATGGATTACATTTATAGACTTGTGTATGTTGAACCAGGCTTGCATCCCAAGGATGAAGCCTACTTGGTCATGATGGATAAGCTTTTTGATGTGCTGTTGCAATCAGTTTCCCAGTAATTTATTGAAGATTTTTGTATCTATGTTCATCGTGGAGATTGGCCTGAAGTTTTCTTTTTTTTGTTGAGTCTCTTCTGGGTTTTGTTATCAGAATGATGTTGGTCTCATAAAATGATTTGGGAAAGATTCCCTCTTTTTGATTGTTTGAAATAGTTTCAGAAGGAATGGTACCAGCTCCTCTTTGTATGTCTGGTAGAATTCAGCTGTGCACCCATCTGGACCTGGACTTTTTTTGGTTGGTAGGCTATTAATTACTGCCTCAACAAGGGTCACTGCTATTCTTAAGGGCAAGGAAGGTGGAGAGAAATGGGTGGTCCAAAGCCACTAAGATAAATATTCTGCACAGACTTGCATTTATTACTTATTATGCTCTAGGCATATTATGATAGAACATAACATTTAATTTATTCAAGTTCTTATAAAGAAAGTACATTTTACAGAGGGAAAAATTGGTAGGAAAGCTCTTACATACCATTATAAGAGAATGATTTATAATCCTTTGGGTGTGTACCCAGTAATGTGATTGCTCGGTTAAATGAAATTTCTATTTCTAGATCCCTGAGGAATTGCCACACTGTCTTCCACAATGATTGAACTAATTTACACTCCCACCAACACTGTAAAAGTGTTCCCATTACTCCACATCCTCTCCAGCATCTGTTGTCTCCAGATTTTTTGATGATCACCATTCTAACTGGCATGAGATGGTATCTCAATGTGGTTTTGATTTGCATTTCTCTAATGACCAGTGATGATGAGCATTTTATATGTTTGTTGCCCTCATATATGTCTTCCTTTGAAAAGTGTCTGTTTATAACCAAAGGATTATAAATTGTTCTATTGTAAAGATACGTGCACACATATGTTCATTGTGGCACTGTTTACAATAGCAAAGAACTGGAACCAACCCAAATGCCCATTAATAATAGACTGGACACGGAAAATGTGGCACATATACACCATGGAATACTATACAGCCATAAAAACTGATGAGTTCATGTCCATTTTAGGGACATGAAAGAATCTGGAAACCATCATTCTCAGCAAACTGACACAAGAACAGTAAATCAAACACCACACGTTCTCACTTATAGGTGAGTGTTGAACAATGGGAATACATGGGCACAGAGGGGAGCATCACACGCTGAGGTCTGTTTGAGGGGGCTATGGAAGGACAGCATCGGGTGGGGAGGTTGGGGAGAGATAACATGGGGAGATATTCCAGATATAGGTGTCAGGGGGTGGAGACAGCAAGTCACATTGCCATGTAAGTACCTACACAACAACCCTGCATGATCTGCACTTGTACCCCAGAACCTAAAGTACAATTAAAAAAAAAAGAAAGAAATCTCTTACATATCAGATCTACTATTTCAGCCTAAAAAATTTGTTTGTAGGGTCATAATTAAGTTTTTATCCTTTAATGCCTCCCTCATTTTCTAAAACAAAAAAATTTAAAGATTACTGATAATAATAAATGATAATACTAACAGTTAACACTTTCATAAGTCTTATTAATGTATACATATACACATACACATGTGTATGTATGCATGCATATATGTGTGTATGTATAAGTGTGCATATATGTGTGTGCATATTTTTGTGTAAGTATACTGTATATGTGTGTGTGTGTGTGTGTGTGTGCATGCATGGGCACGCATTTAAGTTCTTACATCAACCCTAGGTGAGGCAGTTATTAATATTAACCTAAATTCACAGACTAAAAGAAAATGTGGCCACAGAAAGTTTAAATAACTTATCCAAGGTCAGACGGCCTTGTAGGAAGAACTAGGATTTAAACCGCAGGAGTCTAGTTTCAAAGACTGAGCATCATCACTGTGCAATCTTGCCACTCAAAGTAAAATAAAACCTTTGTGGCATTATCTCAAATAAATTTACAGACTTTACCACCTTATTTTTATCACTTTGGTGCAGAGTAAACTATATATTTGATCTTGATGTGATAGGTTGAAACGTGGCGAATGCCAATGGCTTTTAGGGTTTGTCACAGATCAGGGAGGAGGTATGCTGGCTAACATGGTCAGTAGATTCAGAAATGGAAATTTGCATAAGAAAATATAATAATCATAGAGCATCCACAATTCAGATTTCTTGAAATATAGTCCAGTTATTCTGAAGCCCACGTATTAAGTATATATATAAATGACATGGTAGACATCTTTCATCTTTACATCTTTCCTTCTTAACTCACTGAGTCTTTCAAAAACCAGCTTCATATTTTGATATTTTTTCACATTAAGAGAGAGAAACTATTGCCAAATAAACAATAGCAATGACCTCTGGCTTCCTTAGACTCCTTTACTGTGAAGATGTGTACATGTGACATAGGGTTAGCTAATCTGAACTCATGGAAGAAGCTGATGAGGAGGAGAATAACATGACACAGTATCTATGAATGGGAAGAGTATTCTTCTCCACAGGGTGTCAGAAAGGGCAGCTGTGATGAGAGCTCTTCATACCCTGTCTTGAATTTGATTAGTGGCAGGTGGTGATGACAGTGGTGTTTGTACCATCCCAGTCTTCTAGCGTAATGATGTTTACAGCTGTGCTATTCCTGGGTTCGTTTTCCTGAATGAGTAGCATCTAACGTTGTTTCTCAGCCCTACCTGGAGTTTCTATGAACTACCTAATTGTTTTAATAAGTATTTTTTCTTAAACGTGTAGGGATCCTGCACCACTTATTTATTGCTCTATAATAAACCAACCCGACAAAAATTTAGTGACTTGAAACAACCACTATTTTACTATTTCTCACAATTCTATGTCTTAGCAATCCAGGTTGGGGTCAGAATGAAAATTGCTTTGCTGGGCTTTTCTAAGGTCACTGTTGTGGGTGCCATTATCTGGGATCCTGGCTACAAACAGATGAGACAATATGGTCTCAAAACACACAACTAGCCATTATCTGGGGCTCTTTATTTCAGCATCTAGGGCTTCAGGACTCCTGATGTTTCCGGACCAAACTGAGGATAGGGCTGCTATTTCTCATGGCCCAATAACAAGATGCAGATGAACTGGGGAGGAAGAGAGTTTTTATTTCTGTAACTGGTTACAGGGAGAAGGCCTGGAAATTATCCCCAGACCAGCTCAAAATTACAAAGTTTCCCAGAGCTTATATACCTTTTAAGCTATAGGTCTACATGTAAGCTTGCATTCATCTAGAAACATAAGTGCTTAACTTACTTTAATCTATAACTAAGGTCTGAGTGCTGAAGACCTTCCTCTGGAGCCTCAGTAAATTTACTTCATCTAAAAGGGTCCCGGTGCTGAGATGAATACCCTTATGCTGGCTCCTACTAAATCACAGAGAGCTGAAGAGTTCCTTCAAACCCCCAATAAATTTGTCTGTGGAGGCCTGGGGAGTTTCTTCAGACCCCCAATAAAACTTCTTTAACCCTAAATGGGTCTTGTTAAGAATTCCTTCATTATTTTGTAATGTGTTAAGGCCCAGGAAAGGCCTATCCAAAACTCCTGATGGGCTTTTGTTATATCCCAGCCTTTGTATGAGGGTGTATGAGGGTACTGGCTTTTAATATTTAACTTGACCACTCAGTCAGTGATGAAACTGTTATGGAGGCCAGGCACACTGAGGCCAAAAGGTTAGAAGTCATTTACCACTGCTTCTCCCACTTATGTTTGTATCTGATGGTAGGATATTAAGTCAAATCATGAGAATCTTATAATCTGAGTAAGAAAAACATACTATAAAAATAATTATAAAACAGTGAGACTAGATATAATGGAGGTCAACATTGGGAATAGTGACGTCACAAGCAACACAGCAGAGGATATAGCAGAGGCAAGGAGACCTGATGCTGAATGGTGTGTGTAATGTCAAACACCCTAGCTTAGCTGGAGTGGACGTTATGACATAAGAAGAAGCTGGAGATGTGGCTGGATGAGAGAACAAAACAAAACGACAAAAGCAAGAAGCAAATTCACAAGGGTCCTTCTGTGTTAGAGAAAGGAATTGGACTCTGTGGGTGAACAGCCAGAAGTTTCAAGCAGTAGTAAAAACAGGCGACATTTCTGCCTTGAAAAGATTGCTTTGGCTACCATAAGGAAGATAGATCTGAGAACAGCAAAAACTTGCCTACCCTGGGGACATCCCAAAGGCATGTTAGAGGCCTCTGATGGTGTGTGTTTCTGGTTTACATCGAATACTCATCCTGGAATATTGTCCACCTGAATATCATTAAGGTGTATTTATGCACAGTTTGAACTCCTGGTTGGAAATATTTATATATTTTAAGGGAGGGATATCTGTTTTGCCTTTTTCTAGTTTCTAAAAATGTAAAAAACTAAATGGTTCTTAACCTCTGCCTCCAGAACTCTCTCTATAAATCCAATTTCTATTTAGGCTATTAGGTCAAGTTAGTTTCTACTCAAAGGCTAAATTTAGACTGAAAGATGAATCTAATTTTTTTGACAATATAAAAAAATCCTCTATCACTATGCCATCGATAGTCCCATGTATTTTACCACATTTACTGTTGATTACTTTATAGTATCATTATTGATAATTACATATTTATCAGAATACATATTTATGATCTGTTCTCACCCAGACCGGCAGCCCCATGAGAATACACCATGGGGTTTTTCATTTATTGAAGTCACACTTTTCTTCATTGTGCATGACACATAAAATCAATGAAAATGTGAGCATGATGAAAGGGGAAATAACCTCATGTTGTTTAAGTTCTATTATAGAAGCTAATGCTGAAGAGAAGCTATAATGTAGCGATGAAAGCAAGGTCTTTGGCATCAGATAGACTCGGATTCAAAAGTTGACCTTGCACAGATGGTTGTGTGACCTCAGACAGTATGTTTTAGTTCCCTAGGCCTGTCAAACAAATTACGGTAAGTGGGGTGACTTAAAACAACAGAAATTTCTTTCAGAGTTCTGGAGGTCATAAGTCCAAAATCAAGAGCTGGTGAGGCCACAGTTTCTACAAAGCCTATGGGAGGTAATTTCTCCTTGGCTTCCCCAGGTTTTTCTTGTGTCTGACATCCCTTGGCTGTGGCAGAGCACTCCCCAAATCCTACCTGTCTTCACATGGCCTTCTCTCTTGTGTCTCTGTGTTTGCTCCTTATCTGTCACTTATAAGGAAACTGTTATTAGACTGAAGCCCTACTCAGTATGACTTCATCTCCATCCTTACTTTAATTACAACTATAAAGACCCTATTTTGGTATAAGATCGGAATCACAGATACCAGGGATCAAACCTTGGACACAATTTCTGTGAGGACATCAGTGTGTTATTTGGGGGTGGGGGGAGGGCTGCCATAACAGAATCCCAAGGACTGAGGAGATAAAACAACATATAATTGTTTTAACAGATATAAAATTATATGTCAGATTAAATTAGGTCCTACCTGGATGATTTTGTTTAAATTTAATTACTTCTTTAAAGGCCATACTCTGTTTTCAAATGCAATCTCATTCTGAGGTAATTGGAGTTGGGGCTTCAACACACAAATGTGGGGGGAACACAATCAACGTGTAATATTTGCACAATCTCCATACAAGTTCAGAAATAAATGAAAAAATCATGGTACACAACATAGAGGAACTCCACCATCATGAACTAAACTAGGTTACTGAGTGTTGCTTAGAATGATTCTCTCAAATGATGATCAGCAACCTAATCATTTGTGTGAGAAGCTCCTACCACATGCCTTTAACATTGCAGAGGGATTATAGGCTTTTAGCATGCCTCAGCCACATGGAAATAGCAAGATAGAGCATGATGATCAACTCTGTGAACTTTAATTTATGGAGAAATATAAGAATCCACAGGAATTACTGAAGGACACCCCAGATCCCAGGGAGAAAAACAAGGGCAAGTAGTTTCCATAACATTATTTGGCTGGTAAAAGTAAACGAAGCCCTGGTACATGAGAGAAGCAGTTCACCTCCTTCTGTGACTCACTTTTCATGGGGATCTGAGCAGCCAAGCCTGAGGGAGAGCACCTTGCTTCTCTCAGTCTGTGGAGATAACTTGGAGAGAGGATTAGAAGCACTTAGAGGGAAAGACACCAGGAAAAGCTGCAGGCTTACCCAGACCCAGGACTGAGAGAGAGATACCATTTTTAATCCAAGTGAATACAAAGTCAGTCATTTTTTTGGCAACTTGGCAGTATATTCACACAGATATTTTAGTCTTGGCAAATGATTGGAGCACTTTCTCTGGAGAGGGTAGGAGCCTTTACCACCAGAACTGTGGAAAGCACCTCAGCAGAAGGTGGTGAAACTGTGGTCTCCCCATCACAGGCCTTGAGCAGGAGAGCTGCTACAGCTGAAGTTCCTTCATGGTGAAGATACTTATGGCCAGGGCCTGTCTGATCAGCTGGAACCTGTCTGTGTGTGTTACTGCTGTTTCCCCCAGCTTGTGTCCCTGAGATCACAGTGCAATGGGGCACTCTCTGCTTCACATCCAGGCAAAAGTCAAGGCATTCCCAGCACCCTCTCAACTGGATTAACAACCTGAGGGAGCACACCCTTCTTGTACAAAGACTGTGGTAGAAGAGGCCCATCTCTGCTCCACACCCAGGCATAGCTCCAGACATGCAGAGCACTCTCTCACTGGAATCAGCAGCCTGATGCACCTCGCCATTCCTGTACATAGACTGTGGTGCAGTGGGTCCCTTTTGCTCCACACTAAGGCAGATATCCAGGTATTCAGAGAACCTGCTCACATAGAAAAGCAGAAAACCTGCTCACATAAAGTAGCAGCCTGAGTCACCCTGTTATTCCTATGCAGATGTACTGGTGTACAAGAAATGGAGTGCTGCTATAAGAAGCATTTTAAAATGTAGCAGTGCCTTTGGAACTGGGTGATGGATAGAGTGTAGAAGAGTTTTGAGATGTATGTTGTAAAAACTTAGATTGCCCTAAAAAAATTGTTCTTAGGAATATGGACATTCAAAGTCATTCTCAGAAGGAAATGTGGAAAATGTTATTGGAAACTGCTAAACTTTGATATTTAGTTGGGAATACTTCTAAGCAAAGCTCTCTATGCTTCATGCCCAGGCAGACCTCTAAGCATATGAAGGACCCATTTACCTGGTTCAGTGGCTTGAGCCACTCCCCCTTTTTTGGGCATAGATTATGGTGTAGACTTGCTATTTCTACTCCAGACAGAAAGGGTAATTTCAGAGCTTGAAGACTAGTTTTTTGAACTAACCCATCAGACACACATAAAGAAAAGAAATTTCAAACAAATGAAAAAATTTTGGGGAAACATAGTATCATGTGCAGTGATCAAACCTACAAATTATTGACATTCCTGAGAGAGGAGAAAAAGAAGCAACATGGAAAACATATTTGAGGGAATAATTCAGGAAAATTTATTTGATCTTGTTAGAGATGTAGACAACATACAAGAAATACAGAAACCACCTAAAAGATATCATAAAAAATAAATATTACCAAGGGATATAGTCAACAGACTTTCCAAGGTTAATGCTACATTAAAAATCTAAAAAGTGGTTAGGTAAAAAAGTCAAATTTCATACTAAAGGAAAATGATAAGGTTAAAAGTGGAATTCTCAACAGAAACATTACCAACCAGAAGAGATTGGGAGTCTTTTTCAGCATTTTTAAAGAAAAGAAATCTCAACCAAGAATTTCATGTTTTGCAAAACTAAGCCACATAAGTAAAGGAGGAATAAAATATTTTCCAGACAAACAAGTGCTAAGGGAATTTATTAACAACACACCAGTCTCTCAAGAGTGTTATAAGTGAGTTTAAGTAAGGACCGGAAGGAACAGTACCTGCTGTAACAAAACACAGTTAAATACATAGCCCACAGGTCCTATACGGCAACCATGAAATGGAAACTACAAAGCAATCAGCTAAAAACTTAATGATATGATTAAACCCTAACATTTCAATATTAACTTTGTATGTAAATGGTCCAAATGTTTCCATTTAAAAGGCACAGGGCTGCATTTTTTATTAAAAAATGAGACCCATTCATCTGCTGTTTTCAAAAGACCCATCTCGCATGTAATGACACATATAGTCTCAAAGTAAAGGGTTGAAGAAAGATCTATCAAGCAAACAGAAAAGAAGCAAAGGTTGCTATTCTTATTTCAGGTAAAACAGACTTTAAACAAAAATGAGAAAAATAAAATACAAAGAAAGGCATTATATTTGATACACAATTCATTTCAATAAGACTTAACTTTTCTAAATATATATGCACCCAACATTGAAGCACAGAGATTTATAAAACAACTACTTCTAGACTTATGAAAAGACATAGCCACACCATCAGAGTGACAGACTTCAATAACCCACTGTAAGCATTAGATCATTGAGGCAGAAAACTAAGAAATAATTCTGGATTTAAATTTGACACTTGATCAATAAGAGATAATAGACATCTACAGAACAATTTTGTTCATAAACCACAGAACATACCTTCTTCTTCTCTGTACATAACATATACTCCAAGACTGACAAAATGCTAAGTCATAATGCAAGTTTCAATAATTTAAAAAAAAAATCAAATCAGCAGCCTGATGTACCATCCTTGTACGTAGATTGTGGTGCAGTGGGTTCCTTTTTGCTCTACACTCAGGCAGATAGCTAGGTATTCAGAGAACCTGCTCACATAGACTAGCAGCCTGAGTCACCCTATCATTCCTATGCAGAGATCCCAGTGTACAAGAAGTGGGGTGCTGCTCCACTCCACTTTGGATTAAAAAATAAGACCCATCCATCTGTTGTCATCAGGGGCATATTCTCAGACCTCAGCTTAATAAAACAGAAATCAACACCAAGAGGGTCTCCAGAAACCACATAATTACATGGAAATTAAACAAGTTTCTTTTGAATGACTTTTGGGTAAACAACTAAATTAAGGTATAAATCAATTCTTTTGAAATAAATAAAAGCAGAGATCCAGCATATCAATATCTCAGAGATACAGTAAAAGCATTGTTAACAGGAAAGTTTATAGTGTTAAATGCCTACCTCAAATATTAGAGAGATCTCAAAGTAACAATCTAACATCAAAGTAAAAATCTAACATCAAAATAACAATCTAGTCATAACATAATTCCAAAGATGGAATCAGGAAGAAACTAAAACCCTTAACAGACCAATACTGAGTTCCAAAATCAAACCAGTAATAAAAAAATTTTAACCAAAAAAAAGACTCATTTCAGATGGATTTATAATAGAATTCTACCAGACTTACAGAGAAGAGTTGGTACAAATTCTGAAACTAATCCAAAATTTCAAGTAAAGGGAATTCTTCCTAACTGATTCTATGAATTCAGCCTCATCCTAATTCCAAAACCTTTCAAAGACACACCAAAAAAAAAAAAAAACTACAAGTCAATATCCCTGATTAACATAAACACACAAATCCTCAAAAATATTAATGAACTAGTATTTTGTACTCGTCAGCACATTAATTTACTATTACGAATTAGGTTTCAATTCTGACATTCAAGATTGGTTGAATACACACAAATCAATGAAAGTGATTTACTAAATAAACGATATTAAAAACAAAAACTATATAATCATCTCAATAGATATGGAAGAAACCTTGGATAAAATCCAACATTTTTTCATGATAAAAACCCTCAATGAACTAGGCATCAAAGGAACATACCTCAAAATAATAAAAGTCGTGTATGACAAACCCACAGTCAACATCATACTGAATGAGCAAAATCTGAAAGCATTCCCCTTGAGAACTATAACAAGGCAAGGGTGTTTGCTCTCACCACTCCAATATACCATAGTACTATAAGTCCTAGCCAGAGCAATTGGGCAAAAGAAAAATAAAAGAAGGTATCCAAATAGAAAAAGCAGTGTCAAACTATCTCTCTTTACAGATGATATGATTATATACCTAGAAAACCTTAAAGATTTTGCCAAAAGTCTCCTGGAAATGGTAAATCACTTCATTAAAGTTTCAGAATTCAAAATAAATGTACAAAATAAAAAAGCCTTTCTATAAACCAATAATGTTCATGGTGGGAGCCAAATTAATAACACAATCCCATTTACAATAACCACAAAAATATCTGGGAATACATTTAACCAAGGAGATGAAAGATCTCTACAAGGAAAACTATAAAACACTGGTGAAAGACTTTGTAGTTAAAACAAATATAGAAACATTTTATGCTCATGGATTGAAAAATCAATATCACTGAAATGGCCATACTTCCTAAACAATCTACAGATTCAGTGCTCTTTTTATCTAGCTAGCAAAATCATTTCTTTCAAAATATTAGAAAACACTATCCAAAAATGCATATGGAACCAATAAATAGTCTGAATATCTTAAGCAATTCCAAAAAGAGAACAAAATCAGAGGGATGACATTTTCCAAATTCAAACTGCTTTGTAAGGTTACAGTAACCAAAACAGCATTGTACTGGTATAAAAAAAAAAAGGAACCACACACACAAATACACACACATAGTCCAATGACACGTGTCAACCAAAAATAAAGCCATACATGTACAGTCATGATCTTCAACAAAGTTGACAAAAATTAGCCCTAGAGAAATGATACCTATTTTAATAAATAGTGCTTGGATTGCTGGCCAGTCGTCTGCAGAAGAATAAAACTGGAACCCCACCTTTCATTACATGTAATAGTTAACACAATTTAAATATAAGATCTCAAACTCTAAGAATCCTATGAGAAAATTTAGGAAACATGATTCTGGACATCAGCCTTGGGAAAGAATTTATGTCTAAGTGCCCAAAAGCAATTGCAACAAAAACTAAAATTAACAGTGAGACTTAATTAAACTAAAGAGCTTCTGTACAGAGAAAAAAAAAACCTATCAACAAGTAAACAGATAACCCACAGAAGGAGAGAAAATATTCACAAACAATGTGCCCAACAAAGGTCTAGTATTCAGAATCTCTATCTTTATCTCTCTATCTCTATCTATCTCTATCTCTCTACATATATTTCTATCTAAATTAATTCAAAAAGCTAAAAAAAATAACTCAATTAAAAGGTGGGCAAATGACATGGCAGGTACTCCTCAAAAGAAAACATACAGGTGATCAACAGACATATAAAATAATAACAAACTGGCATACCTAAATGCAACCATGTTGATATTGAAATAATTGTCACTGTAGTAAACACAGTGCTCAAAAGTCACAGATTGCCAACTTAGAAAAAATGCAACACCCAACCGTGGACTTTTTACAAAATTATTCACTTTAAATATAAAGAAAAAGCTAGGATAAATGTTTGTAAAATACAGTGCCTCAGTCCATTCAAGCTGCTATAACAACTACCATAGATTGAATGACATTCTAACAACATTTCCTTCTTATAGTTATAGAAGCTGGGAAGTTGAAGAGCAAGTCACCCACAGATTTAGTGTCTGGTGAAGGTCTGTTCACTGTTCTTAGGGTGCAGTCTTCTTGTTGTAACCTCAGGTGGCAAAGGAGTTCTATGGAGCCTGTTTATAGAAAACTAACCCTATTTTTGAAGTTTTCACCCTCATAACCTATCACACCCTAAAGGCCCCACCTCCAAATATCATCACATTGCTCATTAGATCTCAAAATATGAATTTTGGAAGTACCCAAGCATTCAGTTTATATGAAAAGAAAAATGTGATACTAAAAAAGAAAAAAGACACTTGAATAAGTAAAGCTTGAATAGAAATTCAAAGAGAAAAATAACATAGTAACATGAGTCAATTTTCTGAGAAAACCTGAAATTTGTAAATGTGTATGATCCTAGCAAGAGAGATTATCACATGAAATAAAATCTGATAGAACTAAAAGTATAAAGAAGCAAATCCAATAATTTTGTTAAGAAATTTTATTATTCCTTGTTCAATAATCTTTGCAACAGGCAGAGAAATAGAAAAACTGGAGGGATATAGAATATCTGAACAGCATTAACAATGAACTTGATCCCTTTGATTTTTATAGGTGGTTCTACCAAAAGCAACAAGAGATAACTCATTTTAAGTGCACAGTTTTGCACTTAAAAGCTGTGTTTACATAATTGAACACTTGTCAAGACAGACTGTATTCTAGAACACAAAATTCAACATATTTAAAAGGTAGAAAACATCCAAATTATAGCTTTATACCAAAACAGAATTAAAATTGAAATCAGTCACAAAAAAGAAGTCTTAAAAGTTTACAAATATTTAAAATTTACATATATTTTTCCAAAACGTCCACAAGTCAAGAAAAACTCAAAACTAAAAAAGTTTGAATAAAAATTTATATATACATAAATATATAAACACAAAGATAAATATATATATCTGATAGAGCAGTGCTCAGGGAGAAACTTGTGTCATTAAATGCTTCCATTAGAATACAAAGTAATGTTTTAAATCAGTAATTCTTTTATCTAAAAAAAACAGAGACATAATAGCAAAATTAAATTGTAAGCAAATAAAATAAGATACATAATAAAAATATTATCATAATTAAATTGAAACAGGTAGCAGAAAATACAATAAACTAAAAAAAAATAGTCAAAATGACTAACAAAAAGTAAGAAAATCCAAATAATGAATATCAAGGATGAAAGGAAGTGAAACTACTACAGTCATTACAAAAATTAATCAGGAATGATTTCATACATCTTTATGATAATAAACTTGTTTTCTTAGTTATACTGTCTTAAATAGGATTATTCTGTAATAAAAGGAATAAGCATCTCACTATAAATAAATTGATAACCAGAATAATCCTATATATACATTAATTAATTTAATTATCAATTTAATAACTTTCAAAAATAAAACTTCAAGCCTAAATGGCTTATTCATGATTCCTACCAAATATTTTACAAAGAAATTGTATCAATAATGTTCATATTTGTGAAGAAAACAGAATGCATGTGCATATTCTGAACTCATTTTATAAATCTGGAATGGTCCAAATCAGACTGAAACACTAAAGATCACTACATAGCACTATACTTATGAATATGGATGTAGATGCATGCATGTAGATGTGTCTTATGAAAGTAGAACAGAAGATTAACAAATAAAATACAAAAATATGGATAATAATGCATCTTGATCAGTACTATTTATCCTGATAATGCAGAGATTTACTATTTAAAAATCAATTAATGTAATTCATCATATCAGCAGAATTAAAAAAGGTATCATCTCAATAGATGCAGAGTAACTATTAAAAATTAATTATCTGTTTATTATAAAAGGTGTCAAAACAAAAAAATGGAAGGGAAAATCAATAACTTGATATGTAATGATGAAAGATTGCATCATCTCTTCCTACAATTGAAATGAAAGAAGGATATTTTATCTTATCTCTTTAATTAAATATTATATTAGAGGTCCTAGTCAGTATAAAAAGGCAATCAATCACTATATAAGGTATGAATTGGAAAAAAGAAAAACTGTTTCTATCCACAGTTGATATTATTTCCTGCATGAAATATGTCAACCAATCAACAAAAAGACCCTTGAACTAATAAATATGTTTAAGTTTTTAATATATAATATCAATATTTTAAAAAAATGATTATTTACATATGTACTATCAAAGTAAACTTGAATTGAAATTTTAAAAACTAACCTCCAATACTTACGTATGTAACTACCAAAATATGTGTAGAATCTTGTACTGAAAACTACAATATAGTGAATTAGGGAATCACAGTAGACTTAACTAGAGAGATAAATTGAGTTCATAGATTAGAAAACATAGATGGCAATGCTTCCCTAACGGATTCATGGATGTAATGAAAGCCAAATCAGAATTTCAGCAGAAGTTTGTGTAGTTATGAACAAGTTGATTATAAAGTTTATATGGAAAGTCAAAGGCTTGAAATAACAAAATGATTTTGAAAAGTGAGAAAGAAGTTGTAGAATTTATACTTCCTGATTTCAAGACTCAGTATATATTTATAGTGCTCAAGACAGTGTGGTATTAATGAAGGAATAAATACACAGATCAATGAAGTAAAATAGAGTACATGAAAATACTAGATAGATAGATAGATAGATAGATAGATAGATAAATTTTACTGATTTTTTCAAGAATGAAAAGGGAATACAATGGAAGATGTCTTTTTAATAGCTAGTGATGAAAATAAGCAATAGAAGTGTTTAGAAACCTTACACCTCTCTTTTGATGCCCCCCAAAAGTGATCTGTATCATGTATCTTACACAAAAGAAACTACAAATTGATCATTAACTATACTGTAAAACCTAAAACTAAAAAATGTTGCAGTTTTAGGCAAAGAACACAAATCATATCATATCTTAAATATGAAATTTAAAAATATCTAGAAAAAGGTAAGTATAATTAAAATGTAACAATTCTACTCTTTGAAAGGCCCCACTAAAATAATAAGTTTTTAATAATAAGACAAAGACTCAGAAAGAAATATTTGCAAAACGCATAGCTGAGTACTTCTTTAACAAATTGTTAATCTCAATAATTGGAAAACGAATAACCCAATTAAAACATAGATGAAAGATTTGAAAAATATCTCAACAAAGAACATGTACAGGTGGCAAGTGATCAACTAAAATACGTTCAACATTATATAATATATATTATGATATATATATATATAATAAAATATGTTTAACATCATATATTGACATATACATATATGTAGTGATTTTGCATACTATATTGTCGTTCAGATGTTTGTGCCCTCTCTTAAAATTTATGTTGAAACATAATCCCCAGTGCAACACTGTTAAAATGTGGGGTCTTCAGGAAGTAATTAGGCCATAAGATTCGCCATAGATGGGTTAGGGAACCTTATAAAAGGTCTGGAGAAACCTAAGTAGACCCTCTTTTGTTCTATCACATAAGAACACAGCATCCTGTAATCCCAGCACTTTGGGAGGCCGACCGGGTGGATCACGAGGTCAAGAGATCGAGATCAACCTGGTCAACATAGTGGAACCCCCATATCTACTAAAAATACAAAAAAAAAAAAAATTAGCTGGGCATGGTGGCGCGTGCCTGTAATCCCAGCTACTCAGGAGGCTGAGGCAGGAGAATTGCCTGAACCCAGGAGGTGGAGGTTGCAGTGAGCCGAGATCGCGCCATTGCACTCCAGCCTGGGTAACAA
>CAUYOR010003488.1:0-49307 GCA_963573925.1 Callimico goeldii
TGGCGCGTGCCTGTAATTAATCCCAGCTACTCAGAAGGGTGAGGCAGGAGAATTGCCTGAACCCAGGAGGCGGAGGTTGCGGTGAGCCGAGATCGTGCCATTGCACTCCAGCCTGGGTGACAAGAGCGAAACTCCGTCTCATAAAAAAAAAAAACCAAAGTGAAATAAAGAATGAAAATTTCCTATTTACAAACATTTCTTAACAAAGTTTAGATTTCTTTCTTTCTATCCCAAGGCCAGTGACTTTAAACCAAACAGCATCTTGAGTGAGGTGAGATTCTGAGGGATCAGTCTCAGACCAAATTCATGTAATCAGTTGAAAATGTCCTGTTTGATTACTCCCCTTAAATTCTTCATGTGGCCTTTCTGTCCTCTATTTCAAATAGTTTCTAAACTTGTGCTCAGTATCACGTCCCTGAAGCAGCCTTTTTAAACATTTTTTCTGACCGTCCTCTCCTCCATAAAATTAATGCCACAGAGACACTATTATTTTTGTCTATGAACTGTATACAGGTATATCTGTGCTTTATACATTAAAATAGTAAGAAAATATTAAACCCTGCAAGAACCAATTTTCACCCTGTGGGGGGGGGCAATATCGCCCCTTTTGAGAACACATAGTCTAAAAACAAAAAGTTAGAAGGATTTGTGAAGAGAGAACGTTTTAAAGCCTGTGAAAGAAAACGTTATTGAATTCCTTTCAGAACAGTCTTCCGTTCATCATCTCATAATTATTCGAGGCAGAAAACTTTGGCCACGTTTTAACAATTTCTTAATTTTCTATGCTTAGCCAATGACGTTCAAGTCAACCTATTTAGAAATAAAGAAAGCAGCCTCGGATGCAAAAAAGTAAATGATGACACCAGGCCTCAACCTACTGACGTGTTGTTTTCTGCTCAGAGTACCTGATAGACTCTCTGTAGCAAAAGTACAGTAATCATGAAGCTAAACTCCAAAAATCGGTTCCATGACACTTGACTAACAGGTTTCTAGTTTACCGTCTGTGGACGTCCAGATTTTGCCCAATTAAATTCTCATTTCTTATTTAAAATTACAACCAGTACTTATAATTGAAATTTTGGAGGAAAACCTTTGCTAAACTGCAGTGTTTATTTGACTTTTTAAATAACTGTGATGATGAACATAAGAATTAATTTGCACACAGGGCTTCTAAAAAGTGGGCCACTTAATTATTTTGAGAAAAACTTCGAAATTATATAATACATTTCATTGAGAAATGAAACATTGAAATAAATAGCAATAGAACCATATCAAGTGTTTGGTGAAATGAAAAGTTAACTCATGTGAAAAACAAAGTAATAGAACAACACTAGGTGCTGGGGGGGATGTGGAGCAACCAGAGCTTTTACACACTGCTGGTGAGAACGTGGAATGGTACCGTCACTTTTACACACTGCTGGCGAGAACGTGGAATGGTATCGTCACTTTGGAGAACGGTTTGGCAATTTCTTAACACATTAAATATGCACATGCCTTATAACTCAACAAGTCTCCTAGGTATAGGAATTGACCGAAGAGAAACGAAACATAAGTCTACAAAAGACTGGTACATAAATGTTTATAGCAGCTTTATTCATTATAGCCAAGAACAAATTATGATATATCCACACCATCTAATACTACTCAACAACAGGAAAAAGTTACTGGATAAATGCGACACAGACGAGTCTCACTACGGCAGCCTGGTGAAGGAAGCCAGGTACATACTGTCTGTTTCCAGGTTTATGGAATGATAAATCTGGTGAAGATAAATCTAATGTACAGTGACAGAAGGCAGGTCGTGGTGCCTGGGGCCCGGGGTGGTGGGCAGAGTGTCGACTGGGAAGGATACAGGGAGATCCTGGGGTGATGGAAATGTTTATATCTTGAACGCGATGTTAGCTGCATAAATGTATATACTTTTCAAGAGTTATCAACCGTATACTTAAAATGGGTACATAAAAAAGGTTCAACGTGTTGTTAAAGATATAACAATTTATCTACTGTGAAAAGGCCATAAATAGTATTTCTAGAATTCCTAGAGCAGTCATCTTCTAGTGCAAGTCCTAATACCATTTTTACCAGCCCGACTGAGGAATAGTTTGCCCATCACAAAATTCTCCCATTGTAAGGGTACAGTTACAGAACCTTTGGTGACTATGTATGATTATGCAGCTAGCACCACAGTCCAGTTTAGAACATACCCATCACTCCACAAAGTTTCCTCAAACCTGTGGCAGACAATCCCCTCTCCCACCCCAGCCAACCGCTGAACGGATTCTCTGTCTCTATAGTTTTGCCTTTTCTAGAAATTTCATATGAACGAAATTTTATATAATACGAAATTTAATCTTCTGTGACTGATTTCCTTCTTGCCTTCTTGAATCTTTTTTCTTCTTGTTTTTTTTTTTTTTTTCCTTTTTTTTTTGAGACAGAGTCTCACTCTGTCACCCAGGCTGGAGTGCAGTGGCTTGATCTTGGCTCACTGCAACCTCTGCCTTCCCTCTTCAAGGGATTCTCACACCTCAGCCTCCCAAGTAGCTGAGACGACAGGCATGAGCAACCATGCTGAACTATTTTTGTATTTTTAGTAGAGATAGGGTTTCACCATATTGGCCAGGCTGGTCTCCAACTCCTGACCTCAGGGATCTGCCTATCTTGGCCTCCCAGAGTGGTAGGATTACAGGTGTGAGCCACTGCCCCAGCCCTTTTTTTTTTTTTAATAACTTCTTTGTGAAACAGGGTTTCAGTGGTTTTGAACTCTGTCTCAAAAAAATAAATAAATAAATAAAAAGTGCTGGGATTACAAGCATAAGCTACCATTCCCCAGCCCCTTCTTGTTTTCTTCAGACAAAGAAGTTCAAGTTATGGGACTTGTAAGAGACATTAGTAGCAAGAGCACACATTTGCAGATTCTCAGTCTGGGACTTAGCTGTGACACTGCCATTGTCAGTATTGTCAGGATGCAGTATACTAGAATAGGAAAAACAAAACTGGCTGAGGGGACCAGAATGGCTGTTTCTGCCATCCAACTCAGCTTCTCTGAGATTCCATTTTCCTTTATACAAAATGAGGATAATCATGTCTAATGCATAGCTCTGTTGTGAGGAATAAATTGAGTGTACAAAGTACCTAACACAGAAACAAACGTTAGGAGTTTAATAAATGATCATTATTGACTAGAAAATTGGTTAAAGTACAAATGTTTATCTTGAGATGAAGAAGATAAGGAGGGAAAGTCATAAATGTCAGAAATTGAAGATTAGGGTTTAAACATTGACTTATTTTTTATTGTACTTTAGGTTCTGGGGTACATGTGTGGATCATGCAGGGTTGTTGCATAGGTACATACATGGCAATGTGGTTTGCTGCCTCCATCCCCATCATCTGTATCTTTAAATCTCAAAAGAAGGATGAATCCCTGCCGGACACAATGGCGCATACCTGAAATCCCAGCACCTCTGGGAAGCTGAGTTGGGAGGATGGCTTGGGGCCAGTTTGCCCAGAAGGCCTGGGCCACATAGGAAGACCCCATCTCTACCAAAAAAAAAAAAATAGCCAGGACTGTGATTTTTAAATTTACACACCCGTAGTCCTGTAGTCCCACTTATAGTCCTGACTACTCAGGTGACTGAGGCTGAAAACTGCTCAAGTCCAGGAATTCAAGGCTGCAGTCAGCTGTGATGGAGCCACTGCACTCCAGCCTGGACAACAGAGTGAGACCCTGTCTCAAAAAAGAAGAAAGAAGGGAGAAGAAGAAGGAGGAGGAGGAGGAGGAAGGAGGAAGAGCAGGAGGAGGAAAAAGGAGGAGGGGGAGGAGGAAGAGGAAGGAGGAGGAAGGAGGAAGAGCAGGAGGAGGAGAGAGGAGGAGGGGGGAGTAGGAAGAGGAGGAAGAGGAAGGAGGGGGGGAGGAGGAAGGAGGACGAGGAGGAGGAAGGAGGAAGAGCAGGAGGAGGAGAGAGGAGGAGGGGGAGGAGGAAGAGGAGGAGGATCTCACAGATTAAAGACAGTGCCAACTAAATTGGGAATTATTTGCTAAATGTAGTTAACTGAACATTGCTTTATTTCCTTGATAAGAAGCACATTTTATAAATAATCTGGGTGTGTTGTTTTGTTTTGTTTTGGGTTTTTTGCCAGATGATATGAGTAACTCAATAGGTCTCAGGTCTGGCTGCACATTAGAGCCACCTGGGGAGTGTTAAAAATTACCAATGACTGGGTTGCAGCCCAGAAATTCTGATTTCATGGGTCTGGGAAGCGGCCTGGTGCATTGGTGATTTTAAAGTTTCTCCTGGCAATATGAATGTAAAACCATTGTAAAGAACTCATAGCAGCATTAACAATTTGATTCTCTGGGTTTCAGGGAACGTATTAAAAAATCGTAGACTGAATTATCTTTAGAGTATGCCACTTCTGACATCTTAGAAAGAGGCAAACCACAGAGACTGGCTGTACCCATCCAGATGTGCCAGCTACAGATGACCTTTTATTTTTCTACATGGTGTTGGACGTTTATGCAATCAAGCATAAGGGCTTTGCATGAATGACATTAGCTACTCACGTCGGCTCAGAAAAAGGAGGTTGTCCTTCACCTCCACATCCTGTGCTGCCACTTTTCTTTTGGATACTCAGTCAGAGCTGGGTGTTTAAACATGTATTCTTTTTTTTTTTTTTAATCTTATTTTGGATTCAGAGGATGCACGTGCAAGTTTGATACATGGGTATACTGCCTGGTGCTGGGGTCTGGGACATGGATGATCCTGTCACTCAGGTAGTTCAGAAACAGCAAATGTGCATTCTTAAGCAATGCATGCATATCCCATGAGTCACAACTTTAAGAAGACAAATGTAATCTGCATGGACTGATCCTCTAATTAAAACTCTAAAGACTCAGGAGGCCCTGACAAGTCTCCTACCCTCATTGGTCTTCAAATATTTAATTTGTAGAATTAATGGATTTCCTTTTATAAACCCTAGGGTATTTTCCAGTTACTGGGATTCACTGGTGGTAATTCTCAAGACTAATATAATAAAGAGCAAATTCTTTACATAGCATCAGTTTAGAACTCTACTACTAGTACTAAACAATTCCTAAAATAAGGGTTTATATCTCTGTTAAAGTCATTAGTATATACACATGCATAATATCTTGGTCTTTGCCTAGTATATTTATTTACAAAGATATACAATGGCTTAATTTATACTTTCCAGAAGGAACTGACTGCTGTCATCAAGGAATAGTCACATAATTATTGTTCTCCACACATAAGGTACTCACAAAACCTTAATTAATTGATTAGTTATTCAACTACAATATTGTGAAATTGTAACATGACGTGAATCATTACCTGGTGAAATGATCACGGGCCTTCGTGTGATGCTGTGGCTTTCTGGGAAAGTCACTAATATAGTCACATAAACCAGATGTGCCAGAAGAAAGCTCTTGCTGTGGAATTGATGGAGAGTTTGTTTAAAGAAAGGAAAACAACTCTATATAGCAAAATAAATATTTTCTTCTGCCTTTGGGTGCCCTGATGCTCAACCCCGTCCCTTAAGAGAATGCTGTTTCCAAGCCTGTGGTTTTGTGGCATGTCAGTCATCTGAGAAGTCTATCCGAAGTCCAGTAATGGGCCACCGCCCGGCCTCACAAACCCCATTTCCTCTACAAACACCCACATACTTCTTAGCTCCCTCATTTCTTAAAATGGATTCTCTTTCTCTAATGCTAACGTACCACTATATATAGGTCTTTGGCCCTGAAATATCTCTACTAAGATTGCTTTGCTTCATTCCTAAGGCAGGGCCTGGCAGATCTACCCACCATCAGGAAGCTCTGATTTCTGGTGGTGCTAAGGTTAGAAGCAACATGAATCAATGAAATGACGTATCTGAAGTAAGAATCACTTTAAATTAAGTTCATCAGCCCAGTCACTTGGAAAGGTTTGAAGACCATCGTCATGATGTAATAGAAGAGTATACAAAGTCAGGAGTTTAGATACGTCTCAAGAATATAATAGAGTAACAAATTCCAGTGATGCAAGATGAAACTGAACGTTCTAGAGTCCTGTTGTACAGCCTGTAGTTAGCAATCCTCCTGCCTTAGCCTCCCGAGTAGCTGGGACTACAGGCTCACATCACGGCACCCAGATAATTGTTCAGACTTTTTTGTAGAGACGGGCTCTCATCACGCTATCCGGGCTGGTTTAAGAGGGTTGGTGCATCATGTGATGGTTAAGAATACCAAGGAAACACCGGCAGGACATCACTCTAACACTGCCATGGAAGCTAGAGGCTAAAGAGCCAAGCAAGGTTACTCAAACAGGAACCAAAACCACACACACGAACCAAAACCTGAGAGCCTCTGAGATGGGAAATATGTGCTCCAGGAAGGGGCCTATCTGGGACAACACTACTGTGTGTTTTCACGTGCGCTTCTGAAACCAGGCCTACGCCTCATGACTATCTTAATCTGCTCAGGCTGCCATAACTGATTGGATAGAGTGGGTGGCTTAAACACCTGGGAGAAGTTTATTTCTCCCAGTCTGGAAGCCGGAAGGTTCAAGCACAGGGTGCCAGCACACTCGGTTTCTGGTGGGGGCCCTCCTCCTGGCTTGCAGGCAGCCCCCACTTTGTTGTGTGCTCACATGATGTTTCCTCGGTGCATTTATGTGAAGAGAGGGCTTTCTCTGTCTTCTCCTTCTTATAAGAAAACGCCCCACTCTTATGACCTCAGTTAACCTTAATTACCTCCTAAAAGCTCTCCTTAGATACAGTTGTATTGAGGGTTAGGGCTTCAACATATAAATTTAGCAAGGACACTATTCAGTCCATATATATACATCATTATATAGCAACCCACACAGACTATCCCTAAATGCAGAAATCAGTGTTACTCTTCAAAGCAACACATTTTTTTTAACTCTATCTTCCAGTCAGATGTGGTGGCCCACACCTGTAATCCCAGCACTTTGGGAGGCTGAGGTGGGAGTCAGGGGGTCAGGAGGTTGAGACCAGCCTGACCAACATGGTGAAACCCTGTCTACTAAAAATATAAAAATTAGCTAGGTGTGGAGGTGCATATCTGTAATCCCAGCTACTCAGGAGGCTGAGGCAGGAGAATTGCTTGAACCCAGGAGGTTGAGGTTACAGTGAGCCAAAATCGCCACTCCTACCTGGGTGACAGAGTGAGACTCCATCTAAAAAAACAAACAAACAAACAAATATATATATATATCATATATATATGACATATATATGATATATATATGACATATATATGACATATATATATTACATATATATATATATATATATATGCGCCTTGTTTTTGACAGCAGAATCCTTTGTCCAAAATAAAATTTGCAAAGACACTCAATATGCAATATAATAAATAAATACACTGGACAGTAAGGTTGGGAAATGTGTTTGACCTATGTAGGGATGCACAGTCGTATCTGTCCCAAACTGGCTCTGCAAGAGGATACATAGGGGATTTCAAAGAGCTGTCATCTCAGGTAAATGACCCAGAAACATGCTCCGTGAAACCCCCAGGGGAAACATCTTTGCTATCAAACAGGATAATCTGTAAATGGAGTCAAACATGACTTTGGATGCAAGTAGAGACCAGGGGATGTCTCATCGTGAGTCATCAGGCTGCTTCTCTGAGGATGTAGCTGGTTAAAGCCTCTTGTAAAAATGTACTCCATTTAGCATTTAGCTGATAAAACTAAGTACCTACAAAACTAGAAGCTTCATCCCTTTAAGGAACTTTTCAGGACTTGGTCTTTGCAGGAAACAGAAAGTAATCATTGCCACAGGAGAGTCCAAGTCTCTTCATGAAATCACTTTAAAAAATGTATTCAACTGCGGTCAGGACAACTCTTGTCTCATGTGTATTTTGCTACCAATTAGTCTTGGTGAAGAAATGGCCCAGTTTTCTCATTAGCAAATGAAAGAGTGGATTAGGCCAGTGAGTCTCAAGCTTTAATGTACGAAATAAATTGCTGGGCAGTTTATTTATTAATAATACATAGGTTTTTTAACCTGTACCTCCCACAAAAATTTTTATTTACTTGTTCCACACCAAGATCCAGGATCCTTCATTATTTACTGGCACCATATTGATTGTGATACAGGTAAGCAACAGATTCCTCACTACACACACACACACACACACACACATACACACACACGCACACACACATTGAAACAGATGATCTTTAAACTCCTGCTTTTCAGATTTTATAATTCTATGTTTTTAAGGTTCCTATGAGCAAAGCAGGATATTTATGAGGCCTGCATTCTGACCCATCTGCAGCAGACTTATTAAAAACAAACATCTTTTGCTAACTCTAAGCACACTGGACAATGCCATTGTGACAAAGTCAAGGAGAGAGGGATGAAATCATGATGTCTATGCTACATTCACTCTTGTGACCTTCCTCCTATAGAAGCCGCTTTCCACCTTAACTTCATACGTTCAAAACAATCCCCCAAGGGAAGAGAAAATTGCTTGGAATGTTCCTTCATCACTGTCCGCAGCCCTGCTACCAATTCTGTCTCTGTGAAATCTCAGAACCTGAATTCCAGCATTCAGATTAAAGAAAAGGGGCTTCTCTACTTTCCCTTGTCTGATTCATTTCCAAGGTCATTGATACATTTAGGGCAGACAGAACTTTTTCGAGGATGTTCCCAGCCACTCAGAACATCATCCATATGTCCAGGGCTTCTTTCTGTGAACACCATTTGTTTTCAGTTGATATGAATGGAGCTTAAGACAGTTTCCTTGATGGCAGGAATGCTGTGCATGAATTGTGCCTCTGTGAAAAGTTACAGCAAACGCAAAGGCTAACACTTTGTAAGAACAGTGCTCTGCGAGGGGAAATGGAGAGGACAGCATGAACATACCATATCTGAATCAGCAAATGAAGCACAAGTTTATGTGATGCTACAATGGAAGGGCCAGGTAACTGAATATTTTCATGGAGTTTCTCAACTGGAAGGAATCAGTGGAGGAGGAGGAATGAATGACCTCATTAGGACATTTTCAGTTGGCTTCTACTCTGTGAGATCACCTCCAGGCTTAGGACGAGTTCACTTAAAGTGATCATCTTAGGACAGTCCCTTTGTTGCCTTGTTTTTTCCCCACTGTTCAAATCAGCTTCATGAAGGTTTTTTCCCTGAGAGAAGAACTCAGATTGAAGCTTCATCAAACACCACTAGCCTTTGACTTTCTACAGAGAAAGTTAATGAATATAACTTGGAGCCAGACAAATTAATTTTTTACCTCTTCTGTTTATTTTTGACTCTTGTTCCAAAAGCGTAGCTAGATTGGAGACAGAACAATCAGGCTTTCACAGTCAAAATCCAGGGTTAAGGTAAAGTGGACCTAGAAAGGAAGTGTGGAGAAAAGGATTTTCAACCCAGAATTTCATATCCAGACAAACTAAATTAAAAAAAAAAAAAGAAAGGAAGTGTGGAGAAAGCATTACAGACACTGGAGGGACGCTTCTCCCATAGCCTTTTCACATTGCTTTGTGCCTGCTATTTAATAGCTATCCTTTCTCAGCCTAGGAGCTTCCCTAAAGAAGAGACCAAGGCTTCAATAATCTAAAGCTAGCAGAATGCTTTAGCACATCATGGTAGTTTGCCGCATGTTTGACTTAAAAGACTCCTGCTGAATGGACACTTTCCATTCAAGTATAAAAAAGTGCAGGCAGAGTTGGGCAGATGTAAAAGGATACACAATTTCAGCTTGGAGAAACAAGTTCCAGAGGTCTGTTGTGCAGTGTGATTACTCAGGTTAATAACAACGTATTGTGTTCTCGTATAATACATACGCAATTTTTATCTGTCCATTAAAATAAATAAGTAAATCAATCCATGTACAACAGATTTTGGCATTTTGGAGGCTTAGAAATTTTCACAAAAGGGAACGGAAAGGATATTTTTAGTATATTTAGTTTGCCCCTCTTTTGATCCTTAGTTAATCCTTAACATGTAAAATAATTGAGAGTTGAAAATTTCATGGCTTAAGGCTAAAGCAAACCTACTAGGCTTTGGGCCTTTATGACAAATTTTCCCTTCTGTCAGAATGTAAATGTTATGACTGAAAGTCTAAAACATAGCATGGTACGCAAAATTCAAAATTACACAAATCTTTGGAATTCTTAGTGGAAATAAGGACTAAAAGAAAAGGAAAATGGAATAATGCCAAAAATTGCTAATAATAATAAACCAATTGGAGAAACTACAAAGTATTTTTAAGGCCGCAATCTGATTCATAGTTTCTCTTCTTTGCCACCCGTTCTTGAGTTGAGTGAAGAAGGAATGTATTCTGATGCACACGATTCATTGTGTGATATTTAAGCCACTTAATTAGAGCAAACACATCGTTTTATTAAAAAAACTGGAGATGCTTTTGTGAGTGAGAAGGACACCAAACCAGGCCTGCTTCAAACCATCCAAGATACGTGGTTGCTGTGCTCTTCATCCACTTAAAGGGCTTCTTTTTATTCTATGTCGTTTGTTCAAAATGCTCAATATTTGCTCAAAGGGAGATCTTAATTCAAGTCTCACAGTGTGCCAGGCTGAGGTAAACATAAGTGTTTCAAATACCCAATTGTAGCTGAGCTGCAAGGTCTTGGTCCCAAATGTGGAATACGCCACTGTGATGGTTAATACTGAGTGGACTGAAGGATACCAAGTATGGACCCTGGGTGTGTCTGTGAGGTGTTGCCAAAAGAGATTAACATTTGAGTCAGTGGGCTAGGAAGGCAGACCCAGCCTTAATTTGGGTGGACACAATCTAATCAGCTGCCGGAGCAGCTAGAATATAAGCAGGCAGAAAAACGTGAAAAAGAGAGACTGACTCAGCCTCCCAGACTAGGTCTTTCTCCCACGCCGTTCGTTCCCTGCCCTCTAACGTCAGACTCCAAGTTCTCCAGTTTTGGGCCTCAGACTGGCTCTCCTCACTCCTGAGCGTGCGGACAGCCTATTGTGAGACCTTGTGATCGTGTAAGTTAGTATTAATAACCTCTCCTTTATGTATGAGCAGTTCTTAAAATACGATTGGAAAACAGATTTTATTGTACCCCATGATGTTAAGTTTTATACATAGATATCTGTGTGGTTCGTTTAATGTTATAACTAAATGAGGCATTTATAAAAATGAAGTGGTGAGGGTTGCCTCATGACTCTGGTGCCTGGAAAGTTCAAGACTGGGCATTTGTATCTGGTGAAGGATTCGGGCTGCCCTCATGGCAGAAAGCAAAAGGGGTGGCTTACAAACACAAATGGGGCAACCTGAGGAGCATCCTGGCTTTATAATAACCCACTATCTCAGAAACAAAACCATTTTTGAGAGAACTAGCCCAGTCTCACAAAAGCAATGATTCTGCTTGGCTGTATCCTCACTCAAATCTCATCTTGAATTGTAACTCCCACAATTCCCATGTGTTGTGGGAGGAACCTGGTGGGAGGTGATTGAATTATGGGGGCAGATCTTTTGTGATAGTGAATGAGTCTCACGAGGGCTGATGCTTTTAAAAATGGGTGTTTCCCGGCACATACTCTCTCTGCCTGCTGCCATCCATGTTGGGTCCTCTTTGCCTTTCACCTTCCACCATGATGATGAGGCCTCTCCAGCCATGTAAACCTGTAAGTCCAATAAACCTCTTTCTTTTTAAAATTGCCCAGTCTCAGCAGCATAAAAATGAACTAATACGGTATATTGGTACCAGTACAGTGGAGTGCTGCTGCTAAGATACCTGGAAATATGGAAGTGACTTTCGAATTGGGTCACAGGTAGAAGTGGAACAGTCTGGAGGGCTCAGAAGAAGACAGGAAAATGTGGGAAAGGTTGGAACTCCCTAGAGACTTGTTGAATCGCTTTGACAAAATGCTGATAATGATATGGACAATGAGGTCCAGGCTGAGATTGTCTCAGAAGGAGATGAGGAACGTGTAGGGAACTGGAGCAAAAGTGACTCTTGTTATGTTTTAACAAAGAGACTGGTGGCATTTTGCCCCTGTCCTAGAGATCTGTGAAACTTTCAACTTGAGAGAGATGATTTAGGGTATCTGATGGAAGGAATTTCTAAGCAGCAAAGCATTCAAGAGGTGACTTGGGTGCTGTTTAAGGCATTCAGTTTCATAAGAGAAGAAGAGCATAAAAGTTCAGAAAATCTGCAGCTTGACAACACTATAGAAAAGAAAATCTCATTTTCTAAGAAGAAATTCAGGCTGGTTGCAGAAATGTGCATAGATAATGAGGAGTCCAAGGTTAATCCCCAAGACAATGGGGACAATGTCTCCAGGGCATGTCGAAGGTCTTTACAACAGCCTCCCAAAGACCTAGGAGGAAAAAGTGGTTTTGTGGGTTGAGCCCAGGGTCCTCATGCTGTGTGCAGCCTAGGAACTTGGTGCCCTGCAACTGAGTTGCTCCAGCTATGCCTGCAAGGGGCCAACATAGAGCTTGGGACATGACTTCAGAGGGTGCAAGCCCCAACCCTTGGCAGCTTCCACATGGCGTTGAGCCTGCAAGTACACGGAAGTCAAGAGTTAGGATTTGGGAACCTCTGCTTAGATATCAGATGTATGGAAACACCTGGATGCCCAGGCAGAAGTTTGCTCCAGGGGTGAGTCTCACGGAGAACCTCCACTAGGGCAGTGCAGAAGGGAAAATTTGGGATCAGAGCCCTGCCCCCTGCACAGGGTCCCTACTAAGGCACAACCTAGTGGATCTGTGAGAAGAGTGCCACCATCTTCCAGACCCCAGAATGGTAGATCCACTGGCAGTTTGAATCACTCACCTGGAAAAGCCACAGAACTCAACACCAGCCTGTGAAGGCAGCTGGGAGGGAGACTGTACCTTGCAAAGCCATAGAGGTGGAGCTTCCCAAGACTATGGGAACCCACTTCTTGCATCAACATGACGTGGACATGAGACAAAAAGTCAAAGGAGATTATTTTGGAGCTTTAAGATTCAAGTGCCCCACTGGATTTCAGACTTCCATGGACCCTATAACCCCTTGGTTTTGGCCAATTTTTCCCATTTGGAATGGTTGCATTTACCCGATGCCTGTACCTGCATTATATCTAGGAAGTAACTAACTTGCTTTTGATTTTACAGCCTCACAGGCAGAAGGGCCTTGCCTTGTCTCAGATGAGATGTCAGACTGTGGACTTTCGAGTTAATGTTGAAATGAGTTAAGACTTTGGGGGACTGTTGGGAATGCAGGATTCATTGTGAAATGTGAGGACATGAGATGTGGGAGGGGCCAGGGGTGGAATGATATGATTTGGCTGTGTCCCCACCCAAATCTCATCTTGAATTGTAATTGCCACCGTTCCCATGTGTTGTGGGAGGTGACTGAATTATGGGGGTGGGTCTTTCCTGTGCTGTTCTTGTGATAGTGAATGAGTCTCGTGAGAGCTGATGGTTTTAAAAACAGGAGTTTCCCTGCACAAGCTCTCTCTTTGTCTGCTGCCATCCAGCATATACCATCCAGCTAGACATAGTCCAGCATATGAAAATAGGCTCAGAATATCTAGAGTGCTGGGGACCACAGCTCCTCTGATTCTGTAAACACACTGATAATACCACAGTTTAGCTGACTATGTTATAAGCATTGATTCAGACTGAATAGAAATGAAAGTGAGTTTTGTTTACTTTACTGGCAATATGTCTCTTGTGGAAAACGATAGGCTGGTAATATTAATACATTATTTAAGTTAATAAGTAAGCTAACATTTAGAGCTCATTTGGTCTTTGTTCTTTGATGAGCTATGGTGCTTTATTTTTGTTTATGCTTTTCTCATTTTTATACAGTAATGTTCATCTCTGAGACTGATCTATTTCGAAAAAAAAAAGCCTTTTATATAAGGTTATGGTTTCTATTATATATAAGCTGACTCATAGGGATAGGTTTTGAGAAGGCAGTTTTGCTTAAAAAGAAATTTTTTAAAACTGTGTGTGTACATGTGTGTGTGTGTGTGTGTGTGTGTGTGTGTGTGTGTGTGTCTGCATGTTTTCCATTTAGTAGAGTATCAAAAAGAAATGTAGAGGCCTTGGAAATGGAGAGATGATGGCCCTTGTTTGAGGTGAAGGAGGTGGAATCCTCTTAGAAGCCATGTATTTATTAAGTGGTAAAACCTATTTAAACTCAGCACAAATATATTCACAAAATTGGTCACATTTTTGTTGCTTGCTTGACCTTCTCCCCCAACAGGCTGTTAGTACTAAGTCCAGTTTCTACCTTCAGTATAAAGTCTCAAATCCTTACTTAGCTCTATTGTTTAAGAACTCCGGATATTGACTTTGTCCCCAGTAGGCTAGTCCTGCTTCCACTCTCTACGAGTCTGACAGGACACTAGTGCCATTGTTGTCACATGCCATACATTGTCACAGCTGAAGATGGGTCTTGCAAATTCTCACAGCTCTTTGCAGTCATGGTTTCACTAGCTAGAGCCTTGCTAGCACTAGAGTGAAAGTCAGTAGTGGGGCTTTAAAATTTCAGCTCTCTTGTGCCATTTTCCACAAGGCTGACACCAGTCCAGATGTACTGCATTCTGCCATTGGCTGTGTGCTGGGCCTCACTAATCACTAAACCCTCTGAACCTTGGTCACTATACTAGATGCCTCCTTTTCTCAAGGCTGGTTTCCTTCCATGGAGTTTGTCGCTTTTCCCTTCCAGTGCACCTTCCAAAGTTCATGTCCATCTGTCCCAGTCAATTCACTCTGCCGAAATAAAATGCCATCAGCTGGGTGGCTTCAACAACAGAAATGTATTTTCTCACAGTTCTGGAGCCTAGAAATCTGAGATTAGAATGTGCACGGCCAGGATCTGGTAAGGACTCTCTTCCTGACTAGTAGACAGCTGCCTTCTCACTGTGTTCTCACATGCAGAGACAGAGTGTGTGTGCGAGCTCTCAGATGTCTATTCTTATGAAGGCATTATTTTCATCATGAGGTCCACCCTTATGGCTTCATTTAAACCCACTTATCTCCCAAAGGCCCCATCTGTGACTAGGGGTTAGGGCTTCCACATATAAATGGGGTGGGAGGGTGGCTGTGGTGCAAAATTCAGTCCATAGCATCATCCTAGTATACAATGACAAATCTTCCAGACTTCAGACATGTAGAATTATAACCAATATTTTGGGAAGGGAATCCATAAAAACCCAAGGTAGATAACCCATCTGAATTCAATGCCATTTAGTCTTTTTTCAAGTGTCATCATCTGAAATGGGAGACTTCTGCATATTTAATGCATGGCAGAGCCAGAGATATCCAACTACACTGACTGGTTCCCACATGGAGGACAATGAGTACAGGAGAGCTTCATTTCAAGTTCTAGGCATTTTTTTCTTTTTGAGAGAATCTGTACAACAGACAATTGTGAGGAGCTGGATAAAATGCCCAAAATACCGAAGTGGGTGTCCTAGAAATATCATGAGTACATTCTCGATGGATACACTTCGCTTCCTCTCAGAAAACAAACCCACTGTTATCTCGACCCCAGTGTTGTTTCTCCTTCAGAAGATACCTCACTTATTTGTCCTTTAGAATATACAATGGCTTATTCTAATTTTCTTTTATCTGTTTACCCCAAAGACAAACAAATACCAATGGAATCTGAGAGTTTAATTGTCAAGATGCATCCACATTCATCAAATAAAATATTGAGCTGGAAACCAAGCAAGGTTGGCAAGTCCTCATTTAGTAACCGCATCTGGCATGGTATGAAATGTCTTGCAGGCTTTCGTGGTCATGAAGCTTTGAAGAAAAGCAGTGTTCACATAGAAAGTCTAACCAAAAGGAAACTTGGACTAAGGTCAAACCATCCTTGCCCTAGTGGCTTGAGGTTGTTCCTCTTTGTTTTTCTTGAGCTCTCTAGAGAGGGTCTGACCATATTCTTCTGCCTCTAACCACCACATGTAGAATCATGCATTGGCAAGGGACTTGGTGGTCAGCTAATCTAAACCTGCATTTGAGTCACAAATTCCTCCACTGTGCTAATGATTGACAGAAATGATCTGGAGTACAAATGAATGTCCACACACTCTGAGTCTAAAGATTTCAAGGTTAAAAAGTAAGTGGTTAAAGAAATATTTTTTCTTCCAACCTTGATTTTAAAAAATACCTTGATAACCTCTTGGGAAACAAAACTGAAGTTTAGAATCCACAGACCCCTTGGCATTCTACTCTAGTGGAACTATGAACTATAGTGGAAACACTATAGTTTACACTATAGCTAGCCCTGGCTGTGTCTGAAAGTCCTCTCTTTTCAATCTCTTTTGTGATCCATTTCACTCTGTATTTATTTCATCTCGTACGTCTCATATTTGTTGTGTCTCACACTAGCCCACACCTATAAGTTCAACCCACATTATCACAACCAGTGGCCCCATGGTCACCTCTGAGATCTAAATATATGTACCTTTGGGAAAACAGATCTTCGCAGGCCCTGAAGAGGGGAGTTGGCCATGGAATTTCCAGACCTGGATTCTCAAGTTTGTAGTCAAGAAGGAGAGGGAAGAGGAGTAAAGCAAAGAAGACAGGGCCAGAGGGCCACGGCCAGAATGGGCTCTCTAAACCGTGAGACCCGGGGCAGAGGTCCCTTAGCCCAAGTATAAGGACAGTACCATAGTTTATCAACACCCGGAGCTGTCAGGATATTAACACACTTGAGAATAAAAATAGCGGCATATCACTACAACAGATTCCAGAGTCAAGCAAGACTTTGCCTTCAGATTTCAACAACCGAAATGTGCTAGTTGGGAGAGTACAATTCCAGAACCAAGGTTTAGTTCCAAGAGCCCCTGAAGTTCACCTCTCCTGAGACTTCAGGAAGTCTCCCTTTAGGTCTTACACGGGTTCCATGTCAGGGTCCCCGGTGATTCTGAGCGCCCAGTGTGAGTCCGAGCTGGATCAGGCCTGCTTTCAGCAATTCTTCCAAGATGAGACCCAAAGAAATACGTGTCTCACCACCATGACAGATTTTGAATGTCTTTTCTGGTCAGACGAGGCTCATTGTTCTTTTAAGACCCAAGACACTGTGCCAGGAGTCTGAATCCATGGAGAGTATGTGATGGGTCTATATTAGTCAGGGTTCTCCAGAGAAGCACAACCCATGGATGAGAGACAGAACTGGGAGAGACAGACAGAGGGAGACTTATTTTAAGAATCTGGCTCACATGATTACGGAAGCTAGCAAACTCAAAATCTGCAGGGTAGGCCAGCAGGCTGGATACCAGGAAAGATTTGATGCTGTAACTTGAGACCAAAGGTAGTACGCTGATAAAAATGTTTTGTTTTTGAGGAGAAATCAGTCTTTTTTTTCTCTTAAGGTCCCCAACCGATTGGATGAGACTAATCCACGATATGGAGGTAATATACTTTATTTAAAGGCACCCATTTAAATATTGATCTCATCTTTAAAAGCAAATACCTTCACAGCCACATCTAGACTAGCATGTGACCGAACAGCTGGGTACCATGGTGTAGCCAAGTTGACACACAGAATTAACCATCACCAGCTCCGTGACAGTTTATCTGTTCTTGAACACGGCAGCAGGTAACGCCACTAAAAATAAGACGCTGCTTGCCAAGTGCCGTTACATTTTGTAACGTTCTATTTGAACACGTTCCTCTTACTACTCTACCTAGGAAAACACCAGTAACCTAGGGGAGGCCCAGCAGGCTGTCTAATGGTCAGAAACTTCGGGCTTTATTTTCATTCCAGGCTGCTGGCAGGCAAGAATGTTCAGTGTTGGAAAGATATAAAACTCTGTGGGGTAGCGGCTTTACCAGGCATGACCACATTTCTACAGGAAGAGTCTGAATTTCAGTTTTCAGGAAACCCTGTATTTGGCGAATTCGGGTGATATGTCAAGTCCCATAAATAAAAGCAGGCCAGGTTACATGCAATTGTACTGATTACCTTTGCAGTCCGCTTTGTGATGCCAGAGCCTTAGGTAGTATATTTCAGTATTAGTTTCTCACATGGTGCCCTCCTCTATTTCCTTCGTACTTTGCATCAAAAAAAAAAAAGTTTCCTTCTCTCTCTCTGCCTTATCTATCTGTCTGTATGTATATACATAATGGTACGCTGAAAGCAACTTTTTCTGCCAACATTCACAAAGCTGTTTTCCTTGCGAAAAATGAAAGGCAGATGTAGAAGAGATACCTCTTAGACTCCTCCCAATTCCAGAAACGTCAAGGGAACTCAGGAACTTTCGGTGAACATATAAAGTAGCCTCAACTGTCAGGATCGAAAATGTCCTTGAGCAGTCTTTACACCTCCACGAATTTCTAGAATTTGCTTCCTCCATTTTAAAGGATGGGAAGAGTCTCTATTACAGTGAAAATTCAATGTCTAAAAACAAAGCCAGAGTAGACAGAGCACCTTTCCCGCAAGCTCCAGGAGACACTGGCAAGTTGCAGAAGAGAAAGGAAGAGAAAGCCTGACTTCAAAGGAAATTAAACTGACGATTTGATCTCTTCTCTTGCTCCTACCTTCCCTCCTTGGTCCAACTCCCTCCTTGGGACCAACACCAAAATCCACCAGAACTTTTCTTTATTTACTGATCACACACGGCACCATAAATCATGAAAATCTCTGCCTTGGAAGAGATTTAGCCCTGGGGAAAAAAAACAGACATGCGCATAATTATAACGTGCCTGATTAAGTAACAGATTTATGCAGCAATAGCATGGGGACAGAGAAAGGGCATTGGAGGCACTAGGCAATGTGCTTTCCTAGAAGGAACTTCAGAGACGATGTCTGCATCACGTGGTCAAAGGAGCAGCAGCAGTGCCTTTAACAGCACATGGTACCACCAGGCGATGCCGGGGTACTCAACCAGGGCAGCTTCCCCGTAGCTGCAAGCCTGGAGGCCTAGGGGACCAGGAAGAAGTGGGAGTTGGGAAATACCTCGATCAACTCCTCCAGTTTGAACCGAAGTTCTTGACTTAATGAGCTGTAATTCCAACAGTTCCCCCTAATGAGAGCTGGGATATGGACTAGGTGTTAAAGAATTTACATATAGCCCAGACTAGCATGCCTGAGAAAATGCTAATTCTGTCACATTCAGAGACTTCCAGATAACATCCCATTTCAATGAACTCACCTTAGAGGTTTCAAACAAAGTTGCACCATATCATGGTGCTTGTAGAAAGGTATTTATCACTGAATTATGGATTCATATTTGTAGATGACAAGTGTTTAAGGAAAATAATGCCCCTAATCACCGATCTCAAGAGTCCTCTTAGAATGGCCAGTGGCTCTGTGGAGGAGAGACTGCAGAAAGTTCCTCTCACTAGTCTGTAGGTTTCTACACTGACCAAATAGTTTACCAGATTTTCACAAATCTAGCAAAGTCTTATCTGTTCACATCTACATATAGGTAAATTCACAGCAGACTTAAATTACAGACAATTGTACAGTCACAATCAGTATGTGTTCACATTTTTTGATCTTTCAAATAACTTGGTCCTTACATAATGAAGAAATACATGCTAGGTTCGCACAGCACTGAGAGGTATGGAGAGGGCCTGACGCGCCTCACCAGCCTCCCTCCTGCATAGCACTGCAGTACGTGTGCATGTGGGGAGATGGTGGAGCGGGTGGAGATTTAGTTTCAGCCATTCTCCCAAGACGAAACCCAAAGAAATATATGTCCCACCACTATGATAGATTTTGTCCTAGCTGTCTCGTGAGGTAATTCAGTTTCATCTTGGATTACTCACAAAAATGCTGTCTTTCAGAGCCTCATTTCCCCTAGTAACAGTAGCAAGAAGGTCTGACACAAAGCATGCTAAATAGCAGTCAGTCATATCATTGCTGTTGCTTCCCTGTCTGCAGATGACTTGAAACCATCCTCTCTCCTTGCCTTGAAAAGCAGTAAAATTCTTAGCCATAGCCTCTGATCTTCCAACCCACCTGCTGGTCAGTTCTTTGCTCTCTGTCTTCTCCCTCTAAATAGAATTTTTATCTGCCTCATTAGGTAGCTTCGGCTGCCAAATCTTACTCCATATTAATGTTCACAGTGGCTTCTATCCTTACTGTACAGGCTTACTCCTCCCAGGAACTCTGGAGTGGCTGTTACTCATGGCCTAAAGCACCCACTGCCCTTTCTGTCTTTCCAACAGAACAGAAAATATCCACTCCTTTCTGGCCAGGTATCCACTTCTTCCTGACTCAGCCCATATCCTCAACAGCCTGACGGGCCAAAGAGTTACGTCATAACTTTTCCCACTTTTGGTTCTGGAGTGGACGTGTAACCCAAATCAAGTAGAGGTCTCCAGGGGAAAAGTTTTCTTATATTTGAGGGACCTTTCAGGAAGCAAGTTTCTCCTACACCAGAAGTGGAAGTAAAAGCACGTAGCCCTGATTGCAGCTGGCAGCTGTGGAAAACTGTCCTTGGAATAAACAGAGCCTGTGTTCAGTGGAGTCTGGAGAGGAAAAGCATCTGGGTCCACGAACCTGAAGCCCCAGGAATCTACGATGTATAGTTACACAAGCCAGTGGTTTTCAACATGGCTTGAGTTAATTTAACAGACTTGTGGCTGAAAGTACTCTAACAGATGCAAACTTTGCTAGACATTTTAAAGCAGGTACTATGTGGAAAGGCAACTGATAATTACCTTTTTTAGTTACAGGTGCAGACGATTCACTCTGAGTGTTCTTGAAAATGTGGAAAAACTGTTTCTTCTATTTCCTCTTGCAGACCCTTTACCTTTCTGTACTATCTCTTAATGTTCTCGTCTGCTCACATAAAGAACTTAAAATTTAATCTCTACATTTGAAGGATGACTATTTCTTGGTAAACTCCTGGGAAGAAGTTTTTATAGCTTTTAGCATTCTCACTCTTGATAGGTAAGAAGACAGAAATACTGAGAAGAAAAACACTTGCTCAAACCCACAAATTTCCAAAATCCAGGTAACCGTCACAAGTACAAATCACCGTTGGGCAAATGAACAAACATACAAAAGGCTGTGACTCAGACAAGCTAGATCCAGACTCTTAACTTTGCCAATACAATTCTACTTTGGTGACCTATGAAGATTACTGCACTATCACAAAGAGAGGTCCTTGGGAAGACTGTACGCTATTCGTTTCAAAGGACTCTCATCTTCTTGAAGGCAGATGTAGCAGGAAAATCATACTGACTATGCTTGCAGCAGAGTTAAAAAAAAACCATTCTATATTGAAAGAACCTGCAAACCACACTTCCTCTTTCTTGTGACACAATCTCCCTCCGTCACCCAGATCACAGTGCAGGTGTGCCATCTTGGCTCGTGGGAGCCTCCGCCTCCCAGGTTCAAGCGATTTCCATGCCTCAGCCTCCTGAGTAGCTGGGATTACAGGCGTGCACCACCAGGCCTAGCTAATTTTTGTATTTTTAGTAGAGACAAGATTTTGCCATGTTGGCCAGGCTGGTCTGGAACTCCTGGTCTCAAGCGATCTGCTTACGCTGGCCTCCCAAAGTGCTGAGATTGCAGGTGTGAGCCGCCCCATAGTGCCTGGCCCACACTTCCTCTTTTAAATAACCCTTTAAGTGCTGCATTTCTATGAATGTTTTCTTCATTTGAATCTTCTTAATTTTTGGCTCACAGATCTTTATAAGAGAGTTAGAAAATAAAAAATTGAAATAAAATCAATTGGTTGTTCTGTGGTTATTTTTAAAAGTTTAATTTGAGTTTTCTGTAATGAAATTTGGATTATTTTTATTTTTGTCATTTTTTCTTAGATTTATTATTAATAATATTATTATTAGGCTGGGCATGGTGGCTCACACCTGTAATGCCAGCACTTTGAGAGGCTGAGGTGGGAGGATCACCTGAGGTCAGGAGTTCAAGATTTGCCTGGCCAACATGGTAAAACCTCATGTCTACTAAAAATAACAATAAAAATAAATTAGCTGGGCATGGTGGTGGGTGCTTGTAGTCCCAACTACTAGGGAGGCTGAGGCAGGTCAATTTCTTGAAGCTGGGAGGCGGAGGTTGCAAAGAGCTAAGAGCATGCCACTATACTCCAGCCTGGACAACACAGCAAGACTCTGTCTCAAAAAAAAAATTTTTAATCAAATATAATTTTAAATAAGACCTCAAAAATATATAAGTCAAGTAAAATTCCTTCAATAGGGTACTTGCTGGGATTTCCAATAATTCAAAGGGATAAAGCTGGCACACTGGGGAGAAGACCACCCACACACTCTTTCCATCTAGACAGTGTAGTTTTCTAAGGTAAGTGGGTGATCCTAAACACTCGTGCTAGATTTCCTTTCTTTGCCAAGGCACCAAAGAATCTTGGCAGCTAAACAAAGAATTGAACACTATATTTTCTATCAGATAAGTAGAGTTCCGGCCAGAAGAAAGCATGATACAGTAAAACAAAGAGGAAAATTTTAACACCCAAGAGTAATGCCACAGTTTTGCTCCATGGCCAGGGTAGGAATGCATCATCTTTGCCATCCCATGTTCCTTGGCAATTCTGCCAGGGGAGGTGTAGTCATGTGGTGCTGGGGTGGGAGTAGGGGCAGGGAGTGGTTTTATCAGCTGAACCAGAGCCCTGTGAGCGAAGGTACTACCGCTCTCTTCATCTGGGAGCAGCCTGCCTCTGGGAGGCTGCTCATTTTTTAGGATGAGCAGTAAGGAAGAAATTACCATTTCTGGTGATGATGATGATTTAGGAAGAGAAAATGATGATGGCCGACATTTATTGAGTGCTTGCTACCAACTGCAGTTAAATGCCTCTGTGCCTTAGCTCGTTTCACAATGTCCAAGAGAAAAAAGGAAAAAAAAAAAAAGAGGTTCTACTAAATCACGTTCTTATAATTTCTCACCTAGAACAACCCGCAAACCAGTCTATTTAGGCTGGTCCTGCTCAAATTGATCCTCCAAACTATCAGAGTGACTTATTTAAGACAGAAATCGACCACATCCTTCCTCTGACCTTTTATCCAGCTGTTTGTGGCCTACCAGGCAACATCCAGGGCCCTTTGTACGGCTTTTGAGGAGAGCCTTTCAGAACGGAGCCACTGCTGCCTCTGCAGCCTGACCTTTTATCACACTGGACTGCCTTAGGCCAAATCCCACTCTGCTGTGACTCGGTTAAGGCAAGACCAAAACCTGAGCAACTTGGTTCAGGCTGTGTTTCTTCCCGGGAAGCTTGATGCTCACCCACTTGTTCAACTGCGTTATAAATACTCTATACTGTCAGCTTCTGTGAGTAGTCTCAGGACTTACCAGAGTATTTAGCACAGTCTAAGGGCTGGATCCGTATTTCCAAATGAATGCCCAAATGAATGAATACATCTCACATAACTAGATGCAAACTACATACATACATAGAGCTGATGGAACTGAGTACTTTTTTTTTTTTTGAGGCAGTGTTTCGCTCTTGTTACCCAGGCTGGAGTGCAATGGCGCGTTCTCCGCTCACCGCAACCTCCGCCTCCTGGGTTCAGGCAATTCTCCTGCCTCAGCCTCCCAAGTAGCTGGGATTACAGGCACGCACCACCGTGCCCAGCATATTTTTTGTATTTTTAGTAGAGACGGGGTTTCACCATGTTGACCAGGATGGTCTCGTTCTCTTGACCTCGTGATCCACCCGCCTTGGCCTCCCAAAGTGCTGGGATTACAGGAGCTGAGTACCTTTTATGAGGCTTGAGAACAGGGGCAAAAAATAGCATTCATTTCTCAACCAAGTTTGAAAACCATGAAAAGATAGACATGGAAGTCTGGCAGAAGGAGATAAAAATGTCACCTTCATTACTATAAAGCTGACAAAGGAGGGCAGAGTTAGGTGCAGTGCAACAGAGGACTTCCTAAAGCTGCATTCCAAAATTAGGTAGACTTACCACCATTCACAATGCACCTCCCCATAGGGGGCTGCCTCTGCAAACCAGACCGCAAAGGAGCTCAGCCACTGTAGCTTCTGAGGTCAGCTAGCTCCCAACTATACGGAACCAGTGTATTTCCCAAATGCTCCTGGTGGCCCCTTCTCTTCTGGAGGAGTGAGCCAACGGGGGGTGAAAGGCCAAGAGAGTTACAGCAACTGAAGTCCAACTGCTTTATAAGCACAGAGGCACCTGAAGCTGCCAGTATCCTCCTGTGCACTGATTGATTTAGATGCTGGTGATGCTTCCACCAGGGACAGGGAAACTGAATCAGTTACTCCCAGTCTATCTGTCAATGGATTATCTTTCGATTTCCCCTAATTTCCCCTGTTCAGGTAATCTATGAAACATATTGAATGACATACTTAATAAACATCAAGATTTTTAAATAGTTTTGGCTTCTGAAAGATAGTGACCAGGCACAGTGGTTCATGCCTGTAATCCCAGCACTTTTGGAAGTTGAGGCTGGCAGATTGCTTGAGTCCAGGAATTCAAGACCAGATGGGCAACACAGGGAGACCCCGTCTCTACAAAAATTAGCTGGGTGTGGTGGCATGCACCCGTAGTTACAGTTGCTCAGGAGGGGAATGTGGAAGAATCGCTTGAGCCCTGGAGGCAGAGGTTGCAGTGAGCCAAGATTGCACCATAGCACTCCAGCCTGGGGGACAGAGTGAGATCTGTCCCCAAAACAAAACAAAACAAACAAACAAAGAAAAAGAAGCATTATACCTTCCACTTGACTCAATCAATATCATGAAACCTAGAAAGTATCTATGGAGTCCCTGCCAAATGCTGCACGCCGTATAGCATAAATATGAAGACCTCACAGTGCTTGTGTGGTGTTAGCCAACCAGCCAAACCAACTGGATCTTTTCTGTTAGATAAAAGGGAATATCGTCGCTTGTGAGATCAAAAGGAACAAGTACAAATGCTTATGATGTTTCCCTAATTTCCAAATATTTTTCTGAGTAGCTAAGTGACTGTTCACCCAGAGTTTTAGACATTTCCGTTCTATCAACAGCATGCAGTAGAGCCAACACACCAATTCTAAAAGATCATGGAAACCTCTGAAGGGCCATTTATCTTCCCACATCTCTCCCGTATTGTCCCATCTCGCAAAGGCATGCACTCAGTAAGAGAAGCACTGGGTGAAAGGGTTGAATGGACTGTTCAAATTCATCACTATGAATGAAAAACAAACTATCCTATGGATTGTTTCTCTGGCTGACTCAATTCTCCCATCCTGGATTCCTGGTTCTTCCATTATTCTTTTGTTAAAAAAAAAAAAAAACATCCTAACATTGATATTTCTAAGAAGTCTGTTTTGTGTGTTATTTAACTCGGTTCTAGAAGACCACCCAGTTTTTCACTCGATTTTAAACTCAGTATATTTTTTTTGTTTTTTTAAATTTTATATCACCTTATATTTTCTTATTGCCAAACTGGCAGAACTGTTCAAACCTCCCCTCAACACACACACACACACACACACACACACACACACACAGAAAAACTAGGAATTAGATATGTATCTAACTCCTAAAAGATTTAGATTCAGAGTCTACTCTCAACTTCAACTTCTAGGCCAAGCCACTAAAAATAAATTTGTAACTTTGTTTCACCATCCACTCACCAACTATATTAAATGATGCATATAAACCTACTAAAATTTGGAGCAGGCCTCCACGTTCTCTGCATTGTTCCTCACTGCCAGAAAACCAGCTTCTCTTATTCCTCCTGCTTCCAGGTCTCTATTGGATTAGTGGCAGGAGCATAAAGTAATTTCTTTTTTTTTTTTTTTGAGATGGAGTTTCTCTCTTGTTACCCAGGCTGGAGTGCAATGGAGCAATCTCGGCTCACCGCAACCTCCGCCTCCTGGGTTCAGGCAATTCTCCTGCCTCAGCCTCCTGAGTAGCTGGGATCACAGGCACATGCCACCCTGCCAAGCTAATTTTTTGTATTTTTAGTAGAGATGGGGTTTCACCATGTTGACAAGGATGGTCTCGATCTCTTGACCTCGTGATCCACCCGCCTTGGCCTCCCAAAGTGCTGGGATTACAGGCTTGAGCCACCACGCCCGGCCCCTAGAACATGGTTTTTTAACTCACAGAAGTTTCTTATTATCCACCTTCTGAAGCCTATCCACCTTCTGAGTGCGTTAATGGAACGCACTCGTTCTCCATCAGGCCTTGTTCCCTTGTTGATGAGGAACTGTGATCCCCTGTAGAGCAAGAGGCATTCTGGTTTTGGGTATTCTCAGCCTTTTTAGGCTGGTTTCTTCCCTTCATTATAAATTTATGCATATGTCGACTTTGTAAATACCGACTTTCTAATTAGGTCTCTGAGTGGACGTCCAACTTGTTGATTCCCAGCGTCAGAATCTGAGCAACCCACTGCGCCAGCTAAATCAGCAGCATTAAGATTCATGGTGCTTTTCCGCCCGGGAATCTCCAGTCTGACTTCCCTCGAGTCCCTCTTTCAATCAGCTGAATGGGCCACACTGCCTTCCCAGAGCTCCAAACATGGACCAAAAGGGGACCCAGTCCCATTTACTCTGCACCAAGAACCACCGTGCCGACCACAAGAGTTGTGCTGGTGACCTGTGGGGCTCCTCCACTGGGAATCTCCTGGTCCGTGAGCAACAAAAATTTGTTTGAAAGTGTGGCATCCTCTCGTTCTCTGCGCTTTCACTGGGAGCTACAATCCCCAGCTACTGGTAATCAGCCATCTTGGATCTCAAAATGGGGATAGTTTTTTGGGGGTGTGATATGACTGGGTGGTGTTTCTGTATCTATCTCCTCCTTGCCATTAATTAATTCAATACAGAAATATGAAGATATACATTTGTAAGCCAACCTGGGAGCGAGGGCAAGATCAAGAGAGGCAGACTAGATCCCACCCCCACACTTGGGGCTCAGTTTAGGGCAGCTTCAAGGGGGTGCCGGGGCAGGACCTGCTGGGACTCTCAGGAGTCGCTACTTTGAGTCTCTGCTGCCCTCAAGTGGTAATACTTGGAACGCTGTATCAAGGCAGCGCTGGCTGCCTTGGCAAAGGCAGAAAACTCCCTGGGCCACACAGGAAGTTTAGCACAGAGGGGACGTTGGTAATCTTGAGTTCATTTGCTCAGCAACAAATATTTGTTGAGTACCTACTGTGTGCCAGAACGTGTTATAAACACTAGGGGCACATCCCCGCACAAAACACGAATTTCAGCTGGGCGCCATGGCTCATCCCTGTAATTCCAGCACTTTGGGAGGCCAAAGCGGGCGGATCGCAAGGTCTAAAGATCTAGACCATCCTGGCCAACATTGGTGAAACCCCGTCTCTAGTAAAAAAATACAAAAATTAGCTGGGCCTGGTGGCACACGCCTGTAGTTTCAGCTACTAGGGAGGCTGAGGCAGGAGAACTTCTTGAACCCAGGAGGCGGAGACTGCAGTAAGCTGAGATTGCATCACTGTACTCCAGCCTGGTGCCTGGCGACAGAGCAAGACTCTGTCTCAAAAAAAAAAAAAAGAAGAAGAAGAGAGGGTGAATCTGGGCACAGTGGCACACATCTGTAGCCCCAGTTACTTGAGAGGCTGAGGCAAGAGGATCCCTTGAGGCCAGGAATTCAAGACCAGCCTGGGAAACAAAGTCAGACCCCTCCTCCCTCTGCAAAAAAAATTAGCTGGGCGTGGTGGTACATACTTGTCCCAGCTACTCGGGAGGCTGAGGTGGGAGGACTTCTTGAGCCCAGGAGTTTGAGGCTGCAGAGAGTTGTGATCGTGCCACTGCACTCCAGCCTGGGTGACAGAGTGAGACCCTGTCTCTAAAAAAATGAGGGGGAGGAGGCTGGAGCTTGAGAGAGAGGCGGTGAGGAATGGGCATTGCCAGGGGACCTCGAAGTCAGGCCTGGTGCCTCCACTCCTCGGGCAAACTGCTTTGCTGCTCTGAGCCTCAGACATAGGTGGGGTGCCATCTATGGGTCTCTCACATGACACCCTTGGTGCCTTTACGAGCCTCAGTTTCCCCATCTGTAACATGGGGAGAATAAATGACAGATGTGGTGGTGCACACTTTGGTCCTAGCTACTTGGAAGGCCAAGGTGGGGCCTTTGCACTCGGCCATGTGGGGTGTTTATCCACCCCCAGCCTCAGTTTGATTTTCCAGAAAACAGACCCAGGATGGCACTTTTTTTTTTTTTTTTTTGAGACGGAGTTTCGCTCTTGTTACCCAGGCTGGAGTGCAATGGCGCGATATCGGCTCACCGCAACCTCCGCCTCCTGGGTTCAGGCAATTCTCCCGCCTCAGCCTCCCAAGTAGCTGAGATTACAGGCACACGCCACCATGCCCAGCTAATTTTTTGTATCTTTAGTAGAGACGGGGTTTCACTATTTTGACCAGAATGGTCTCGATCTCATGACCTTGTGATCCACCCGCCTCGGCCTCCCAGAGTGCTGGGATTACAGGCTTGAGCCACCGCGCCCGGCCAGGATGGCACTTAGAGAATGCGGGGGCCCACCTGGTAACCCGCTGTGGGAGCTGGGGAAGGGCCCTGCAGGGGGCGCCCACGAGCAGGGGAGATCTTTGGAAATGAAGCTGAGTCCTGGCAGAGATCTTAGGGAGCCTAGCATGTCCTTAGAAAGGCACGCGCCTATAATCCCAGCACTTTGGGAGGCCAAGGTGGGCGGATCACACGGTCAGGAAGATAGAAACCAGCCTGGCCAACATGGTGAAATCCCGTTTACTAAAAAGTCAAAAATTAGCCAGGTGTGGTGGTGCGCGCCTGTAGTCCCAGCTACTCAGGAGGCTGAGGCAGGAGAATCGCTTGAACCAGGGAGGTGGAGGTTGCAGTGAGCTGAGATCGCGCTACTGCACTCCAGCCTGGGCAAGAGTGAGACTCCGTCTCAAAAAAGAAAAAAATAAAAGAAAAGAAAGGGCATTCCCTTGGCCAGAGAAAGCAACAGGTGAGGAGAAGCAGAGGCCGGCGGTAGGGAGTGCAGCCACGTGGTGGGGCCCGGGATCCCCTTCAACCAGCAGGCACACGGAGCTACCAGCAGCTGCTACAGACCCTCCTCCCAGACCTGGGATTTCCAAGACACACCTCGAGTCTCCCAGACCAGACAGGGTATTGGGGGCCCTCCGATGGGTGGGGTGTCACCTATGGGTGGCTCACATGACATCCTTGGTTTACAAGCCTCAGTTTCCCCATCTGTAAAATGAGGAGAGGAAATGATGGCTGGGCGTGGTGGCGCACGCCTTTGGTCCCAGCTACTTGGGAAGCTGAGGTGGGAAGATCGCTTAAGCCCGGAGGTTGAGGCTGCCGTGAGCTATGATTTCGCCACTGCACCCAGCCTGGGCAACAGAGTGAGGCTCCCATCTCTAAAAAGAAAAATTAGAAATGCGGCCTCCCTTTTTGGTCTGGCAGGAACACCTTACTGGATGATTGAAGCTGGATGCAGAGTTCCCAAGGGTTAGCTGGACTCTGGAGTTCAAGTGCAGGGCACAGAGGTGGGGCTTTGATGTGTGGCCAGTGGGAGCGACAGAAGGTGCCAGAAGCACAGCAGTGTACCCGGCTTCGGTTAAGCTCTGTGGAGGACGGACACGGGGGTGGGAGGGTGTAGGTCTGGCAGAGGCTCCTCAGCCGGGCCCTCCTGTATCCGCTCTGTCACCCGGGGTCCCTCGCAGCCTTGTGGGATTGGTGGCGTGACCCAATGGCTTGAGGGGTCACTGAAGTTCAGCTGTCTCCCGGTCAAGGTTACACAGTGAGCCAGGGCACCGCCAAGTTCAAATCCAGGCTCAGAGCCTCTACCTGGGATTTCCGCCTCCAGGCAACCGTTCTTGTGGTCCAATCCCCGTTTCAGAAACCCTACCTGGCTGAGCAGGAGTGAGGCTCCCCCAGGCCCTGCCGGTCACCCCCAGCCTGCCTTGGTTGAAGGCCCAGCTCCTCCCACCACCCGCACCACCCCTGGCCTGCCCGCGTGCTCACCAGCTGCTGTGGCTGCTCCCACCCTGCTGTTTGGGTTTTAATTTTTGTGTTGCATTTAGAAAATTACCCATAATTACAGCTTCTGAGAGGAAACGGTCTCCTAGCGCAGACCGGCTCCCAGCTGTGGCTGCCTCCCACGCACGGCTGGGGAGGGGCTTACAGGGGCCGCCAGCCCGGGTTCTGGCCCCTCCCAGACCGCCCCCCACTTTAATGAGAAGGGAGGGAGGGAGGGAGGCCGCTTCCGCCTCCTATGGAGAGGAAAAACCACCAGCAGGAAAACCTAATCTGGCCTCCTCTGCGGTACTCGTGGGCCCCCCACCGCTGTGTCCTCAAGGAGACAGGACCCAGAGGAAGGCGGAGGCGGCCAACTGAGGACGGGATGCGTTATTTCATCCGAACACTGCCAAGTCCAACTAGGGACTGTGCAGAAAGAGTCATGCGGAGGCAGTGCCCAAGGAAGGCTTGGAGGAGGAGGACGAGAGAGATGAAGAGGAGGAGGAAGAGGAGGAGGAGGAGGAAGCGGAGGGAGAGGAGGGGGAGGAGGAAGAGGAGGGAGAGCAGGAGGAGGGAGAGGAGGAGAAGAGGTAGGAGGATGAAGAGGAGAAGGGGGAAGAGGAGGAACAGGAGGAGGAAGCAGAAGAGGGAGAGGAAGAGGAAGAGGAGGAGTTGGCCTCCTCCACCAGGAGAACCAAAGAGAACCCTTGGCTGAAGGAGGAGCCTCCGATGGCCGGGCCAGAAACCAGAGAAACAGAGTTTCAGGCGGCAGGAACCCCTAGGGTTAAGGCTGCCGGGTGGGACTGGGCGGGGAGGTTGCAGGGTGAGGGTAGAGATTACGGCCGCCTTCTCCTGGCAGCCCCCACTCCCCCAGGCACAGACCCCGACAGGTATGTAGGGGACATCCATGGTGGGTGACTCACCACTGCCCACCCCAACAAACAGACCCAGCTCTGCCAGAGCAGTCCTGTCCTCGGCCCACCCTGGTCTACCTGGGCCCCTTCCCGAGACAATCTCCCTGCCTTCTTTGTGCCACCTTGATTTCGCTGGCAACCTCACGAAGCTTCTTAGGTTTTTTAGTTTTTAGAAAGGGTCTTGCTTCGTCGCCCAGGTTGGAGTGCAGTGGCACGATCACAGCTCACTGCAGCCTTCACCTGCTGGGCTCAAGGGATCCTCCTGGCTCGGTCTCCGAAGTGTTGGGACTACAAGCACAGGCTGCCACCACGTGCGGCCTCCCATGGAGCTTCTTAAACTCGTGAGACAGAGCCCAACCTCTCCTCTACACTCCACACCCTTCCATGGCTCCCTATTGCTCTTAGAAAAAAACTCTGACCCCCCCCTCCGCTGGGCGTGGTCCAGCTCTCTGCGCTCCCTGCCATCATCCCCCTCTTCTTCCCGCTGCTCCCGCGACCGCTGCGTCCCGTCTCTGCGTCCAGCACCTGCGCCGTGTACCCACCTCAGGGCCTTAGCACTTGCTGTGACTACAGTCTGAACGCTCCACTCCCAAATCTTTCCAATTCACCCCTCCCCTCCTCGTTAATAATTTTTCTTCCCCGCCCTGCCTGTCCCTCGCGTGGGTGGGGGGCCCTTTCCGCGGGTTCTGTCCCCGCAAGGCGTGCGCCCTGGTTGGGAGTGCGAGCGGCTCAGCCTCCCCGACGCCGCGTGGGACCCGGGGCCCGCTCCCCTCGCACTTTCCCGCCGGCGCCCAGGCTGTGTTTGGAGATCCTTCCCGGTTGCCATGAGAACCGGGCTCCTCGCTCCCGCCCTCCGCGCCACCCCCATCGCAGCTCTCGGGGCCGCCGGCGCCTCCGCCTCCCTCCCTCCTCCCCTCCTTCCCTCCCTCCCTCCGCCTCCGCCCTCCCCCCGGGAGCCCGGCCGACCCCTGTCACCAGGGGTCCCCTCCCTCTTACGCACGTGGCACTCCCTGAAATTGCCTGACTGACTCGCCAGCTTTTGACTGTCTGCCTCCCCCGGCAGATTCTGAGCTTCACAAGAGGTAGCAACGTGTCCCGGCTGGGTCTCCGGAGCCCAGCACACAGTAGGCGCTCAATACATGTTTAATGGGGTGAAGACTCACATTGACCCAAGGAACCGTGGCTCACAGGGGGCTAGGGACCTAACCAGGGCACACAGGGTCCTGAGGAGCCACGGAGCTTTGGGAGATTAAATTGAGGGTGGCAAGAGGGGCATCTGCTGGGCCCGGGAGCCCCGGTTGTCACCAAGGCTCTGTGTGGCTTTGGGTGGGCCACACCGTCTCTGTGCCTCGTTAGAAGTAGGCGCTGGGGGGTAGTGGTGGGGGCAGTCATTAAGATGACAGTGTCCTGGACGCCGAACCCCACGCCCCCCGTGGCCCTCCCGGCTCCAGGCAGTCGCCAGCCCGAGGCCTTGTGGAATCGTGCGGGGCCCCTCCTCCCTCCTGCCGGGGCCCGGAGGCTCGCGAGAGAGGAAGCTGGGGGAGGGGGCGGCTGGCTGGACAGGAAGTGGGAAGGGCTGGCGTCCCCCCTCCCGTGCCGGGGCCCCTGGGGGAGGAGGCGGGGCTGGGGCTGGCTCTGCCCTTCCCTTCCTCTCCGCGGGTCTGGAGCCTCAGCGGCTCCCGACTTCCCGCCGGCTAGAAAGCCTGGGGTGGGGGCGAGGGGGTTTCTCACGTACTGGGGGGTCGGCCTCTATGGGGGAGGCATCTGGGGAGTCAACTGGCAGTGAGACGTGTCCAGAGATTCACACACACACACACACACACACACACACACAACAGCGCACAGCCACACACAGATCCCAGGGAGCTGGCGGTCCACCCACGCGCGGAGGCACAGACGTGCATATTCGCACACACTTATGTACACAACCTGACTGGGCGGCTAGGCCCGCACCACCGAGGCGGACCCACAACTGCCACCGCGCAGCCAGCGACCGTCGCTGGGACAGCGATCACTGGGTGTTCGCTAGCCCCCCACGCACAAGGACGCACACGTGCACTCACACAGGAGCCGCGTGTTTGCACACACACGCGGGCGTGCATAAGACAGAAAGGAATAGCCGTGACAACATCTAGACCTAGATTGACAAGCGCACCGCCTTCCCCTACCCTACCCAGGCGCACACCACCCACTGGTATCCGGGCACCCCCACCCTGCGGGGATTCCTGCCTCAGTATCCGCCCCCACCCTCTCTAAACACCCTTGGTGGGGAGATGAAGTGCCCTAGAGGTGGAAGAGGGCACCTACTGCCTGCACCCTGACCCCCGCTGACAAAGGTGGCATGAGCCCCATTTACAGCTCACGGCACCGAGGCTGAGAAGCCCAGCCAGCAGTCACCTTGCACCTAGTATTGTCACCGGGTGTCACATGGAGGTGGTGCAGGGTGGCTCCCACAGCCTGGGTACTATAGGGGCTTTGTGTCTGTGCCTGGGTTGTGTCTGTGTTGTGTGTTTGCGGACGGTTGGCTAAGTGTACACAGGCCATGTGACTGTGGATCTGGGTGGGGTGTGGTTCTCAGGACGCCGCGACAGTGCGCCCCAGGGTGACTGCGAGATAACTGCGTGGGCTCTGTCCACGGCCGTTGGAAGCTGTGGCATGGCCTTGTATAAGTGTGTGTGTGTCTGCGTACGGCTGTGGGTCTGTGTGCGGTGGCCTGCGTTTAGTTGTTCCAGGACGGCCACTGTGAGCTGGGTATGTGGCAGTGTATGTGTGTCGCTGGGCGGGCTGTGTGTGCGGTGGTTCCCACCCGAGCTGAGCGTGGGTGGCTCTGCGGGGTGCAACACCCAGTGTCACTGCCTGAGGCTTTAGGGGGCAACCCGCAGTAGTTCCAGCAGCGGGGTACACTTTTGTTGTGTAGAGCGCTACGTTGAGTGTGGCTGCGAATGTGTGTGGCTGGGTGTGTACAACAGCTGGGGTGGCTGTCCCCATTTGGGGTGAGTGAACCTGTGTGTGCGCGCGCGCGCGTGTGCAGCCGCGATCAGCTGTGCGTCCGCGGGTGGCCGTCCCCGATCCCGGCCCGCGAGTGTGAAGCCGCGCCCCCAACTCCCGCGGCGGGCACTGCGCGTGCGCGCCCGGCCCGCGGTCCCGGGGGCGGGACCCACCCGCGCGCCCGCCATCGCCCCTTTAAGAGCGGCGCCCGCGGGCGGTGGGGAGGCAGCGAGCGGGGGCGCGCGCGGCGGGAGGAGGGGAGCGCGCGCTTCCCGGAACAGCCAGCGCGAAGGGAAGGGAGGAAAAAAAAGCCACCCTGCGGCCGGGGCCGGAGCTGGAGCCGCTGGAGCCGCAGCTGCCGCCGCCGCCGCGGCCGTCTGGAGCTCCCCCGCGCGGACGATGTCCGCGGTGCCCGCCCGGGGCTCGGGGCGGTGAGGCCCAGGGCGCGGGGTAGCTATGGCGACGGCGAGCGCGGCCCGCGGCGCCGCCTGACAGGTGTGGGCCCCCGCGGCGGCGGCGCGGAGCAGCATGTACGCCAAGGGGGGCAAGGGTTCGGCCGTGCCCTCCGACAGCCAGGCCCGCGAGAAGTGAGTGCGGGGCCAGGGTCAGGGGCGGGGCTCAGCGTCCGCGCTCTTCCGTGGGCTCCGGCGCGGGCGGGCAGCGCGCGGGGCACGTGGGCGCGGGCGACGGGGTTCGCGGAACCGGAGCGCGCTCGAGGGGTCGCGAGATTGGCGGGGGCGCGCGACCCCCGAGGGGCGGGAGATCGGCTGGGGGCGCGCGAGACCCCGCAGGGTCGCAGGAGTTGAGGGGTGGCTGGCGGCCCGAGGGTCGCTAAACGGGAGGGAACAGGCGAGACCGGTGCGGCTGCAGGGGTCGCGAGATTGGCGGGGGCGCGCGAAACCCGAGGGCGCGAGATTTGAGGGGGCGCGCGAGATCCCCGAGCGGGAATCGGGGGTCGCGAGGCCTCCCCGAGACGTGGGTGCGCGAGGCTGCGGAAGCGCGGGGATCAAGGGAGGCGAAGTTTTCCGGGACGAGCGAGAGTGGCGGCTCGGGGACCCCGGGCGCCTGGGGAAGAGCTGGAGGGCGGCTGGAGGGGCGCGCGGCCACCTGTCTGCCCTGGCCCCAGCAGCTGTGTGGGGCCCCTGGGGAAGCCGCACAGTTCACAGTCCGGGGGCGGGTGGGGACAACGGAGCCCCTCTCTTGATACCGAAGAGTGCATATTGGGGGTCCCTCTTGTTCTGGGCGTGGCTCCAGGCTGTGGGTACCGGGAGCTCTCAAGCTGTTAGGAACAGGTTCCACCGCGCGGGTCGAGGAAGGGTCGTGGTGGGGCTGAGATCTCTCAGTGTGGGGAGGCAGCTGAATGTGCTGTCCAGGTGGGGAGCTTGGAGCTGTGATCGTCCCGCAGGGAGGGCACAGGGCAGTTTGCAATGCTGTACCCAGGAGGAGGGGAATCTTGTCATAACTGATGGGGACTTGCAGAATCCTTGAAGTTGAGCCACCTGGAGTGGCCTCGGGTGTGGAACTGGCCACCCAAGCAGAGAGGAGGCTGGGTCAGCAGGGAAGGGTCCCACGAGGACCCGCCTTGAGGGCCAGGCTGGGATGTCTGGGTGGTGGAGAGAAGCCCTGGATTTGGCTGAGTGTCCTCCGTCCTGACTCTTCTGCCTGGGCTGACTTGAGATGCCCCACCCCTCCGCAAAATGAATGTTCCCTCTGCCCAAGACGCCTCCCTTGCCTGTGTGCAGTTAGGAAGTTGAGCTCCATTTCCAAGCACCCTTAAGCCCAAAGACTTTTTGAAACGCATTTGGCTCCTGCTCAGGTTGGAAGCAGGAAGTGTCTGGCATGGTCACCCCTGGAGCCCAGGTCTCCAGCCAGCTGCTGGCTCTGGAGGGGACCACTCACCCATGGGAATCGAGATCGTTCACAGGTTAAGTGTTTCTGCCCTGGATGTCCCAGGGTGTGGCAGTTGGGAAGGCACAGTCTGGTCAGGAAGGCAGGCTCTGTGGCCCTGAAGAAGCCCCCACCCCAGCAGGAGGCAGGTATCCAGTTACCTGGAGAAAGCAAAGTGGGTGATAGTGGAGGGGACGGGATGTCAGCAAATGCAGAGGCCCTGAGGTGGGACCAGGAAAAGGAGCTGGGGCTGAGCCCAGGTGGAGGAAGGGGCAGCCTGCTAGAGGGCCGGGTGGGCTGCAGCTGGTTGTATGCGCAGAAGTGTGCTCTGGCTCCCAGGTGGACTGAGGCTTGTAGGAGTCAGAAACAGAGGCTGGGAGTCCCTGGGGATGAGGGCATAGCTGTATGAAAGACAGCTAGGGAGGCCGGTCCGGTGGCTCCTGCCTATAATCATTCCAACACTTTGGGAGGTCAAGGTGGGCGGATCACTTGAGGTCAGGAGTTCGAGGTCAGCCCGGCCAACATGGCGGTCTACTAAAAATACAAAAATTAGCTGGGCATGGTGGCGGGTGCCTGTAATCCCAGCTACTCTGGAGGCTGAGGTGAGAGGATCGCTTGAACCCAAGAGGTGGAGGTTGCAGGGAACTGAGATCACGCCACGCCACTACACTCCAGCCTGGGTGACAGGCTGAAACGCCATCTCAAAAAAGCCCCAAAAACGCAGCTGATGGCAGCCTGGACCAAGGTAAGAAGGAAGAGATTCATAGGTTTGAGCCAGGGGTGGTGGGGTGAGGGGATTAGCTGAATTCCCGGCCATCTTCCCCCGCTGTCCATCCACCCCCCAACCTGCCCAGCAGAGGTGTTTTGGGGATACTGGCCTCGGGACTCAAGGCTCTCGGAAGTGCCTCAGCTGCTGGTGGGAGGCTGCGGGAACAGTCTTTAGACAGAGCCGGCCTGCGTGCTTCTGTTTCACGGAGAGGGTCCCACGTAGGTGTTGGTTTGGAGGTAGCGTTCCGCTGGGAAAGAAAGCTTGGAAAACACCAGATGGCCTCATCCCCCCTCCACCCCCTGCCCATTTCACAGAAGGGGACACCAGGGCCCTGGAGAGGGAGCCACCTGTCAAAAACTCAGCTTCTGTGGCACAGATGAGCTCTCAGGCAGCCCCAGGCCCATTTCCTCGTCTGAAATGTAGACGACCCGTCTTTCAGGATCTTCACCAGGACAGAGTGGGAGCCCGCAGGCAGAGCACCTGCCAGGGCAGCCCCTCAGCTCTCAGGACGTATCCGCCATGGGCAAGTCACTTCCTGCCTCAGGGCCTTGCTTTCCTCCTCTTTGAAATGGGGTGAAGGGGTTACACTGCTCCAGACCTCAGCTCCCAGCCCTGTGCTTTCCTTCCTGCACTAAGCCTCCTGCCTCCTAAAAATGAGGCCCTGAGGCCGGGCACGGTGGCTCCCGCCTGTCATCCCAGCACTTTGGGAGACCAAGGCAGGCAGATCACCAGAGGTCAGGAGTTTGAGACCAGCCTGGCCAACATGGTGAAACCCCGTTTTTACTAAAAATACAAAATTAGCTGGGCGTGGTGGTGCATTCCTATAATCCCAGCTACTCAGGAGGCTGAAGCAGGAGAATCGCTTGAACTCGGGAGGCGGAGGTTGCAGTGAACCAAGATCACACCACCATATTCCAGCCTGGGTGACAGCAAGACTCCGTCTCAAAAAAAAAGAAAAAAAAAAAAAAAGAGGTCTTGCCTTCTCTTCCGTCTCTCTCTGGCCCCAATCCTCAGCCCCTTCTGGCTTCCCTTGGAGCCTACCGGCCTCCCTGTCTCAGGCTAAGTCTTGGCCAGCTCGCTCTAGAAAGCGCCTGAGCGCCTGCTAGGTGCCTGCCCTTGGGGGCTCGCAGCAGATGGTGGTGACTGGCGTGTGGGGCGGCAGAGTGGGCCACGCGCAGAAGACGGGCTGTGTATACCCTCCAGCACTCCAGTGCAGCCAGGCGGGGTGAGAAGGGGTCTATGAATGACGGCCATGGTTGGCGTCTCCTGGCAGCTCATGGGTTTCTCCCGGCTTGATTTTGAGCTGGCACGTGGATGCGGTGGCTTGTTCATTAGCCTGGCAGGTGAGCCACGGATGGGATTCACGACTGGACGTGGTCATTTTGGCCCCTGGCTGGAAATGGCTGTGAGGGGCAACTGTGGAGGGCGGTAAAGAGAGGCACCACCCTGCCGAGAAGCTGCCGAGGGCCTGGCCTTTAGGATTGGCGGGGGGAGGGAGGACAGTGAGGGTTGGAGGGTCCCTTTGGGGGCAGCAGTGAGACCTGGTGACATGACACAGTGACACAAAGCCCCGAGTGGCAGGCATCTCCCGCCCCAGCAGCATCTGTGTCCAGGAGGGCACTGGGCAGGGAGTACCAGTGCGGCCATTCCCGGTGTTTACGGTAACGCGCATCAGTATGGCGGTGGCTGTGGAACATTTCAGGCCACCAGGTGCTAGCGCCCCATCCTGTCTCTGCTTCCCTGCAGCACCATGCTTCCTCAGGTCCAGGCGCCCCATGTCCTCCAGGTCTTGGGTTCCTTGGCAGGGAGGCTGCTTGCTGCTCTGCCAGGTGCCTCTCCATGCTTCTTTCTGGCCACCTGCCCATATGGCACAGGGAACCCTCATAGGCAGGCCCTGAGAGGTTGTGCCGCCCCGGAGCAGGTGGCTGCTGGGAGGCAGGGGGCGCGGGTGATTTGTATCCAGAGCCCTTTCCCATAACTGAGCTCAGGGCCTCAACCAGTGGCGCCCCCAGACCTGGCCCCTGAAGCAGTCCTCTGGGAGGCGAGGACCTTGTAGGTCCCCAGGTTCCCTGGCTGAAAAGCCAGGCTTCCAGACATTTTACCCAAAACAATCACAACCCACAGTTCTTCCCTGAGACTGAATCCTGTTTAAAATAAAAGGACCGGATGGGTGAGCAGGCTCACACCTGTAATCCCAGCACTTTGGGCGGCCGAGGTGGGCGGATCACAAGGTCAGGAGTTCGAAAGTATCCTGGCCAATATGTTGAAATGCCGTCTCTACTAAAAATGTAAAAAAATTAGCTGGGTGTGGTGGCGGACGCCTGTAATCCCAGCTATTCGGGAGGCTGAGGCAGGAGAATCGCCTGAACCCAGAAGTTGCAGTGAGCCAAGATCTCGCCCCTGTACTCCAGCTTGGGTGACAGAGTGAGACCCCATCTCAAAAAATAAATAAATAAATAAAAGGACCACTGTGGAAGGGAAATCGGCAAAACCGAAAACACTAGCCTCGCTTCACTCCCAGGATCAATTCCTGGGACCCAAATCCTTGGTGTGGACAGAGTAGTGGCCGGCCTTCATCAGTGCTCGCCTCGTGGCTCGGCTGGTCCTGGCATCCCAGGAGGGGTCCCGGGTGGTTTGTTCATTCACTGTACTGACAGGGTCCTGGGTGTCCAGCTCTGTTCTAAGGGCATTGCGGTGAGCAGACTCCAAGTCCCCGCCCCACCTCCAGCCACATGCCAGTGGGGGCCTCAGGCGGAGACTGTCAGATGGGGAGACATGGAGCAGGTGGGGGCTTCCAAGTGACAGGGAAGCCCCTGGGAGGTGACACTGGAGTCTCTGGGCAGAAGTGCCCCAGGCAGGGGAACAGTGCACAGAGGCCCTGGGGCGGCAGGGCAGCCATTGTGCGGGTGCAGGGGGCACAGGAGGGTTTGAACAAGCAGCGTGGGAGTGTGGAGGAGCAGCGCCTGGAAGGGACTCTCATAACCCAGGTGGGAGACGGTGGGTGGCCTGGCCCAGGTGTGCAGTGGAAGTGGGGAGAGGGGCCCGAATCAGGAGAGAGACTTCCTTCAGTGTTTTCTTCTCATTAATTCAGTAAAGGCAGTGATGTCTGGGGACAGCTGGGTGGGTGTCAGGCAGGTGCACACTTGTGCGTGGCCACCAGAGGCTCCTTGGACGAGATGTGTGTGTGTGGACATTTCTGTGACAGCCTCTGGGCAGGGAGAGGGGAGGATGGGGAAGGGGTGCTGGACTTGGGTGTCGAGGCTGGGTCTATAGGTTCCAAGTGGACAGTGGATCCCTAGTTTGGGGAAAGTCGGGCCACAGCACCCTCTGGGCAGCCCCTACCTGAAGGTGTCATCCAAACAGGATGGGCAACCACCCAGGGAGAGGAGAGGACAGAGCGGGGAGCCGGCGAGGCTGGAGGCAGGAGGACAGCAGGAGCGGGTAGTGAGGCCAGGGTGGGCTCTGGGGCTGCCTCCTGGGTTAGGTGCTGATGGGGACAGTCGGGGAAGGGGTGACGAAGGAAGGCAGGTAAAGCTGTTGGCCGCCCCCTCCTTCAGGAGTCCCTCTAGGCCTCCTGGACAGCCGGCCCCTGGGCGTGGCGTGCCCAGAACACAGCTTTAGCAGGATTTCCGCTGCCTCACCCTCCTGGGGTGGCTCACCAGCGTTCCCGAGACTCCGTCTTACCCCACTCTGGCCTTTTGTGCCCCCTGCTCGGACCCCCAAGTGGCCAGGGTGGGAAATGACTGGCGGCACTAGGCTCCCCAGGCTGGTCGGTCTGCCCCCCTGAACCTGCCCACCCTGGCCTGTGTGCTGCCTTCACAGATGGACGCAGGCCTGTCAGCCGCTGGCACAGGGGAAAGCTCAGAAGCCTCTAGATGGGCCTGGGTACCATAGAAGTGGGCTGGACAGGCGGCCCTGCAGGCTGTGGGACCGGGCAGTGGAGGAAGGCGCGGGGGTGGGAGACTGGAGGGCTATGGGGTCAGGATCTAGCAGGGCATGGGCTGGGGGTTCTCTCTGAGAGTGGTGTGATGATGCCAGGTGACCGCTGGGCACTGTGTGTCCTGCTCCCTCCCTGCCTCTGGGGTGGTCTTCACTGCTCATGTGGTGCAGTGTGAGCCTGGCCTGCCCCGCCCTGGGCCGCCTGCTCTGCCCCCTTGCCTTTCTGTAGCCTCAGCACCTTCCACGGGGCCACACAGCTCACCTCTCCACTCGCACTGCCTGTCTCTGTCTCTCCCTCAAGAACGTGGCCTCCAGGACAGGCACTGGGTGTGTGCACTGCACAAAGGGTGCTCCGTGATGCCGGAGGAATGAATGAAGTTAATGAATGAAGGAGGGGAGGCAGGATGAGATCTGGGGCAAGGGCACCGCCCACGGGGGCTGGGGAGGAACAGGAGGGCTGGAAGTCTGAAAGGGACCTGGGGGGCATGATGGGTGGTGGGTGCTGGGATTGGAGCAGCCTGGCTGGGAGGGAGCAGAGTGTGAGTCAAAGGAAGGTTATTTTAGGATGGGGCCGGCAGCCAGGGAGGGCGGCACAGCTGAGCTGGAGGCGGCTGGAAGGGCCCCCAGGCCTGCCTGCCTGCCTGCCTCTCGCCTCTAGGGCTCAGCCTCAGGCCTGCTCTCCGGAACCCTGTTTTGAATCCAAGATTCCCCCAAGCCCGGAGCAGGCCCTCATGGGTCCCTGGCTGTGCGGTACAAGGGCTCTGAAGGGCTCCGATGGGGGCGCCTCAGATCCAGAAAGGTCCAGAAGGGCTGGTGCCACAGGACTGGGCAGTGCTTTGGGTGGGGGATTGTTCTCTGCTTTCTGGCGTGGCAGCTGGACTGGAGCCAGGCAGATGGTCCAGCCTTCCCCTGTGACCTGAAGAGGGCTGTGCTGGAGCCCCTGGCTGGTCAAGGGTGGCCCAGGTCCGAGCTCTTGGGGTGGGCAGTGGCTGAGGGGGTGAGTCCAGGGGTCCCTGGTGGCTGGGGACTCAGAGCCCTGTGTACATTTGGGCAGGGTGGCAGATGTGACACTGTCGGCCCTACTGCCCCGGCCCCCACCTCCATTCCCTGGACACCGCCCTGGAGTCAGCACTGCCCTGGTTGGGGACCGTCTGCTGAAAGAATTGAGGCCACCACAGTGGATGGGCAGCCACCCCAAGGAAGAGATGGGGTCCAGGGGCGGGGGGGCCCTTCCCTCCTGGGCCAGCGAGGCTGGGGTTGAGTTGGGGTGGCCCTCAGCACAGGACGTGGCCCAGGGTGTCTACTATTTGTCCCCAGCCCGCACACACTCAGGAGTGACACTCCTCTACAGAGACCTCCCAGGCGCTGAGGCCTCTGGAGGCATGGCATTGGCAGGACAGGGCCAGGATTTGGTCCCCAAGGGTGCACTGAGAGGAACCGAATTCATCCTGGAGTTGGGGTCAGGGATGCCTGGGAGAAGCCCGGAGGATGTTGACGGATGAGTAGAGTTGTCTCTGCTGAGCAGCGGGTGGGGAGACTACCTTTCCACCCGCCTTCCCGAGAGGCAGAAGGGCTTTAGGGTGGGGCCTTGCCTTGGAGAACCTGAGCCCCCTGGGCCACCTTGCCCCCGCAGGTTGGCGCTGTATGTCTATGAGTACCTGCTGCATATCGGCGCCCAGAAGTCAGCCCAGACCTTCCTGTCTGAGGTAAGCCGCTGCCTCCATCCTGGCCCTCCCTCCCCGCCCACACCCAGTGGTCCTCTTCCATTTCCACTGGGGACCTTGGGGATGGGCCCTCATTGCCCCTCTGAAGCCTCTGGGAACTGAGGGCTGGGTGGGGTCCGGCCCTGGGCTGGCATCCAGGCTTCTGGTCCGCATGCCCAGCGGGGACCTGCTGCACATCCTGGGGCCCTCCACCCACCCAGTTACCCTCCCCTCCCCACTCCCTCCCTGTCCAGATGTTCTCTGGGCACCCTGCCACATGGGGGGGCAGGGGCAGATAGGGCCAGCCCCTCACCTCCTTCCTCTCCCTGCAGATCCGATGGGAGAAGAACATCACGCTGGGGGAGCCCCCCGGGTTCCTGCACTCCTGGTGGTGGTGCGTGCAGGGCTGCTGTGGGTGGGCCGTGGAAGGGGGCTGGGGGCGGGGGCGTGTAGAGCAGACGTCCTCCCCTGACGCCCACAGTGTCTTCTGGGACCTGTACTGCGCAGCGCCCGACCGGAGAGAGGCCTGTGAGCACTCAGGCGAGGCCAAGGCCTTCCAGGACTATGTGAGTTCCCACCCCAGGGGCTGGGCTCCAGTGCGGGAGGCAGGATGGGGGGCTTCACAGCCAGAGGAGGGCTGGGGGTGGAGGCAGTTTGGGGTTGACAGGCAGAGCTGCAGCTGTCACTCAGGCTCTTGGCCACTTCTGGGGTCCCTCCACCCTCCCCTTGGTCCAGGGTCACTCACAGAGTAAGGAAAAGCTTTTTCCACTGCACTGCGCTCCCTGTGGTCCCCACAGCCCTCCCACCCTTCTCAGGGCACTGGGGGTGCCATCTCCCTGCCCTCACGTGAGCTTGTGTGGAGATGGGGAAAGCTCGCTGCCTTCACCCTCCTCGGTCGTGTGCGTTGGGGGGGTCACCGCTGCTCCACTGAGTTAGGAGCCAGGTGGGGGTGCCTGATGGGCCAGGCACTGGGACACTTCCTGACCTTGCTGGATGCTTGGAGCTGTCCACTCTACCTTTCTGCTGTCTTTTTCCCTCCGGGTTGGAAGAGATCAGAGGCCGGTGTGGAGTGGAGGCTGCCGGGCTAACCAAGGGGGTGGTGGCCTCCTGTTGTCACGGGGCGGCAGATGGCAGCCCTTCCCTTCATCCTCTGCGCTGGGCCACCTGGCCCCTCTGTTGGGTTTGAGGGGGAGGTGCCGGCTCTGCCGGCGGGCGTCTGGAGGGCGCCAGTCCTGCCCACACCCTGCCCACTGTGCGCGGGAGCTCAGGCCTCAGCAAGGCAGAGGCGTCCCGAGGGGCGGGAGGGGTGGGGCGCCCGTGTTTCTGAAGATTCCTCCACGCGATATGGGAGCCGGGCATGCCGAAGCCCTCCTGGTGTTACTGCTGTTCACCCCCATGGTGCCCCACTGCTCGTGTGTGGTCCCCTTGTCCCAACCCCATTGGCTCTGGGGCCCCAGGGGTGTCTGGAGCTGTGGGCTTGAGCGACTCTCCCCCCATGCCTGCTGCCTGGGTCTAGCAGCCTCTCTGGGCACCCCCGCTGGGCCAGGAGGGCGGAGCTGGCAAGTCGGCGTGAACGCGCTTCCCAGGCGCGCGGCGGTTACCATGGCAGCGCCGGCGCGGAGCAGAGACCGCAGGGCCCAGGGCGGAGGCCGCCCAAGCCCTGGGGTGACCAAATCCCGATGGGCACCCCTGCCGGGCCGCCTCCTATTGCTCTCGCTCTAACTGGGGGCGCCTGGTCTGCTGACCCTGCACGGAGGCGGCCCCTTCCTTTCACCTTCCGAGGGGGAGCTCTGTCTGCCTCTCCCCGGCTCCAGGCCGACCTTGGCGTCTCCAGGAAACACTGGAGCGCCCAGCCCATCGCCATGGCAACGTGGGCCGGGCCGTCTCCTCTTCAGGGATGATTGACGTCGGGGGTCCGGCTGGGGCCAACCGCAGGGGAGGGGGCACTGCCTGGGATTAACTCCTCAGGGCCTAGAGTTGGGAGGCCGAGGGGCGCAGGGGGCAGGGAGGCTGCAGTGGAGCCTCCCCGATCAGGAAACACTCAGGCGTCTGCTGTGGCCCGAGAGGGGGCTGCCCTCCCTGCGGGGTGGACAGACAAGGCACAGAGGCGACCCTCCTCACCCTCCGGAGAGGACCAGAGGAGCCACCTGGGGGCGCAGCTGCTGCAGGCCATTGTGTGGGCGGGAGGCGGTGGGGTGGGGGCCAGAGTCCAGAGAGGACCTGGCAGTTTTGAACCGAGAAGGTGGCCCAGGAGCAGGCACGAGGGCTTTCGAAGGATTTGTTCTGGGCCTTAGGAGTGCTCTCTGTCGCGGTGTGCTGGGGAGCTCCTGCCTCCACCCCGTTCCCCACTTTAGGGCCCTGGCGGGAGGCCTGAAGCTAATCTCAGAGAAGGGGCAGGAAGGGGGCAGCCTGCTGCCTGACATGGGGAGGGAGGATTTCTCCAGGGGCCCTGCTCCAGCCAGGGGGCCCCTTGCAGCAATACCTGAGGACAGGAAACGCTGAGACTGCAGGCAGAGTGCCCAACATCTCTGAGCCCACGTGGCTGCAGTTCATGCCACAAACACCAGAGTGTGCCTGTGTGCTGCTGACTTGGGCCAACCCCGGAGAGCCCATCCCCTTCCTCTTGGGATTCAGGGTCTGGCCTGGACCATACAGACCCGGGCCAAGAGAAGTCCTCCCTCCCTGTCCCCACATGTGTCCCTCTGCCCTCATAGACTGAGCCTCCCTCCCTACCTCATCTCCCCTAGAGCACACAGGTCTAGGACTGGGAGCCAGCCAGAGTGGCCTCTCAGCCTGTCCCAGGCCAGGTCTGGGCGGCACCAGAATCTCTGGCAGATAGGAAGCCCCCGCTCTAGTACCCTGTCTTCTCCGCTTCTCCATCTGCGGAGAAGCTGGGGGTTGGGGACCCCACCCCAGAATCCTGCTCTTCTCCCCACTCCTAGCTCCTCCTGAAACTGCCGGTAGATCTGTGTGTATTTGGGGTGTCCCGGGTAGAGCTGGGAGCCAGCTGAGCTGCCCTGCCCTGCCGGCCAGGATGACGCAGGCCTGTGTGAGATGAGAGGTGCTCTGGGTCCAGGGTCTTCAGATCCTCAGGCCGACAATCCCAGTGCCACACTGCCCAAGGCCAGCTCCCTGCAGAGAAGAGGGTGCACACCCCAGGCCTAATAGGAAGTGTCCAAATGTCCTGACCTGGCCCTTGGTTTCTCACACCCCTGCAGAGCGCTGCAGCCCCCAGCCCTGTGATGGGGAGCCTGGCCCCAGGTGACGGAATGGCTGCAGGCCCCATGGCGGCAGGCTTCTTCCAGGTACAGCCAGGGCTGGAGTCTCCTGGCCTCCAACTCTGGGTGGGGGTCCCATGTGGGCAGACTTTTATGAGGCCGGCAGGCTAGAGTTGGGCGGGAGGGTCCTCTGTGAGGCAGGTGTGCCCAGTTGGGCCTTTCTGGGGCCAGTGAGGGAGGGCCCAAGTATATTGGATGGTGAGCATCTGTGTGCTTGGCCTGTACATGCGTGGGCACAGTGGTCCTGGTGACCACTGGTGCCTGAGCCTTGCCCTCAAGCCTTCCCTCAGGGTCCCTGTCCCGTAGGGTGGGCCATAGGCTGGCCCACCTCTCCGCCTCCATGGAGCCCCTCCCCTCCTCTGCCAGACCCAGCAGGGCCTCGCTTCCTGCAACCCACCCAGTTCTGTCCTCCTAGGGCCCCCCCAGCTCCCAGCTGCCCCCCCACAACCCCAACGCCCCCATGATGGGGCCTCACAGTCAGGTAAGGAGCTGTGGTGCCTGCCCCTCATACACACACATCCCCTCCCCCAGCGCCACCCCCTCCCGCCCCCACGGCATGGTGCCCTGGCTGGAGCCATCTGTCTGGGCTTTGCTGGCTGGTTCTGGAGGAGGGGTCTCCCCAGGCTGGGGCCCCCAGTATAGCAGAAACGGGGTAGCTTTGGGGGTGGAGGGTGAGGGGAGCTGCTGATCCCCACCCACCTCTTCCAGCCCTTCATGTCACCGCGGTTCCCAGGGGGCCCCCGGCCCACCCTGCGGATGCCGAGTCAGGTGAGAAAGGGATGAGGGGAGGGGGGGCAGGAGCTGGGCTGGGGAGGGAGCACCTCACACTCAGTGCTGCTGCACCCCCTCCGCAGCCTCCCGCGGGCCTCCCTGGCTCCCAGCCCCTTCTCCCTGGCACCATGGAGCCCTCCCCACGAGCCCAGGGTGAGTAGGGAAGCTCTGCCTCCTGTCCGCCCATTAGTCAGAATTCCAGCTCTAGGCACTCCAACCTTGCTGCCTCCCAGCTGTCCACACTGGGGAGTGGTCCAGCTCCAAGTGCCTTCCCTCTGCCCCACCCCAGGGCATCCGAGCATGGGCGGCCCAATGCAGAGGGTGACGCCTCCTCGGGGCATGGCCAGCATCGGGCCCCAGGTAAGAGTGGAGCCCTGGTGGGTGGGGCCTTAGGACTGTTCCTGGTCTGCCCCTCACCGCCCCTTTGCCTCCCCAGAGCTACGGAGGTGGCATGCGGCCCCCACCCAACTCCCTTGCCGGCCCAGGCCTGCCTGCCATGAACATGTAAGGCCCCCGGGACCCCAGGAGTGTGCAGCTCGCAGGCAACCATCAGCTTCATGGCTGGGTCAGCTGGGATGGGCCCTGAACACTCAGGACAGCCTTGGATATTGTTTATTTCATGGCCACTGTTGAGTGGGGAAACTGAGGGCTAAGGTAGCAAGAGTTCCCCAGGGCCAGTGATGGGCTGGGGTCAGATCCCGAAAGCTCATGCTGGCCCCTCAGCGTCTGCTGCCTGTCTGGGGCCACAGTGCAGCAGGGTGTGGGGGGTGTGGTGGTGGTCATCCACATGGACTAGCCCCAGGGTCTGTCACCCACGGTCTCTTCCAGGGGCCCAGGAGTTCGAGGCCCGTGGGCCAGCCCCAGTGGAAACTCGGTGAGTCTAAGGCTAGGTGGGCAGGCATGGGGTGGGGTGGGAGGGGCACTGGGTGAGTTGCCTGGCTGACTGCTCACAGCTGCCCCTGTCCCCAGATCCCCTACTCCTCCTCATCCCCCGGCAGCTACACGGTGAGTCTGAGCAAGGCTGTGTCACCCTGGGCAGGGGCTGCAGGATGGCAGATGAGGGGCCATCTCTCACAGTCCCTGTCTCCCTCTGTGTGCAGGGACCCCCAGGAGGAGGTGGGCCCCCTGGAACACCCATCATGCCTAGCCCTGGAGGTACAGCTTAGACGGGTGGGGTGTGCTAGGGTGGGTGTGCTTGGGGGAAGCCCACTGCACTCAGCACCTTTCCTGTCCCCTGGTCTCCCCCAGATTCCACCAACTCCAGCGAGAACATGTACACCATCATGAACCCCATGGGGCAGGGCGCCGGCAGGGCTAATGTGAGTGGGGGCTTTTGGGGGTGCTTCTTGAAGCAGTGATCCCACTTGGGGGATGAGTGGCCCGAGTCCCATGCTGTCCCCATGCCTGCAGTTCCCCATTGGCCCTGGCTCGGAGGGCCCCATGGCCGCCATGAGCGCGATGGAGCCACACCACGTGAACGGATCCCTGGGTGAGTGGAGGTCCCTGCTCCCGCCCAGGCTGCTTCCGGCCCCGGCCCATGTGCCCCTGGCTGCCTCCCCCCACTGCCACCCTGCCTGTCTGGTGGAGGCATCACGTGGCACCCTGAGCCCCCCGGGAGGGAGGGCGCCCGCTCAGTGACGGTGGCTGCCCCGAGCTGGGGGGATTCGGCGACCAAACCAGTGAATGCACAACCCTCCACCTGGCCTCAGTCCTGGGGTTTCTTGTGGCGCGTGGCGGCGGACCCTGGAGGCCCGGGGGCCTGGCACCGGCATGTCTGAGTTGGTGTTCGTGTCGGTTCGCAGGCTCGGGCGATATGGACGGGTTGCCGAAGGTAAGGGGGCCGCACTCCCGCTGGGGCGGGTCGCGGGGGGGGGGGCCCGCAGGGGTGGGGGCGGGCAGGGAGTTCCGCGCTGACGGCGGCCGCCCCCAGAGCTCCCCCGGCGCCGTGGCCGGCCTGAGCAACGCCCCAGGCACCCCGCGGGACGACGGCGAGATGGCGGCCGCCGGGACCTTCCTGCACCCGTTCCCGAGCGAAAGCGTAAGCGACTGCGTCGACTCTCCCCCCGCGGCGGCGTCGGGCCGGAGGGGCCTGGCGGGCAGGCCCCGGCGGGGCGGCCGGGGGGCCAGAGCAAGACCGTGACCGCGGCGGGCCAGGTGGGGGGGCGGCCGCGGCATCCTTCCCCTCCTCCCAACCTCTCTCCACCCCCCACCACCTCCCGCTCCTGTTTCACCGTCCAGATCCCCTGCGTCCCCACCCCGGGACCCACGCCCCAGGGCAGCCTCCCCACGCATCGCCCCTCCCCCATTCCCTCCTGTCCCCGCCCTATGTCTGCCCAGGACCCAGCCCTACCCTGTCCACCATTGTCCCCTGGGGGCGGGTCCCAGCCTCTTCCGGAGCTAAGCCCGGCCCCTGCGCGCTGCCCCCTCCTCTCTCCGCAGTACTCGCCAGGGATGACCATGAGCGTGTGATGGGGCGGCAGCCCAGGGCCTCTGCAGGCCTAGGCTTCTGCCCAGCGCTCCTGCTCAGGGCGAGGGGCTGAGGTCACACCTCGGGCACCTGGACTCCTGGCCAATCAAGGCTTACCCAGCTGGGAGGCCCCACAGGAAAGACTTTTATCATTTTATTAAAAACGCAAGGACCTCAGAGACGTTCTTTTCTGTATGGACCCTTCCTGCCATTTGTATTTTGTTCCAGAAGGGCTCTTTGGGGGGACCCTCTCCCCAGGACGTCAGGGGGTGGGCCCCATCAATAAATAGAACCTGGTTTTGGTTTTTGGTAGCGTGTCTCAGATTCCCTTTGGTCTTCGGCCACCACACTGTCCATCCTGCTGTCTTGTTTCCCACCCCACCCACTTAGCCCCACCTTCAGAACCCGGGGTAGACTGAAGCTCTGGATTCTGGGCTCTCCCTGGGAGTTGGGGTGGCAACCATGGGCAGAAGGATTGGGACGGGAAGCTGGGCGCTCAGAGTTGGGTAAGTAGAGAAAGGCAGAGCCAGGTCACAGGCCCCAAGAACCCCAGGTGGAAGGAAAGCTGAGAGTGGCAGCGGCTTTATTGTCTTTGGGGCGTCCTGGAAAGGTGGGGTTCTGGGGGGTAGCGGGGAGGAAAGGCTGTGAAGCTGTGTGAGAAGGGCCTCAGGTGGTGGGCATCTGGGGTTCCTCCACTTGTGGGTGCCCATTGGCATCACC